>JAHLJT010008756.1:2511395-2692432 GCA_031308135.1 Acheta domesticus
TACAAACATGGACGGATTGCTATCGTGGCATATATATATAAACAGTAGCCGTGGAGATTGAACGCATATTACAATCCGCGTACCACAGTCTAATTGAGGAAAAAGCAAAGCACTTTGTAGAAAGACGAAACGATGTACGTGGGAGGCGTAGCGTGATCGGAGGGAGAAATGAGAGAATCTTCTCTTTCTGCCGTTCGCCGCCGTGCTGTACCGGTAGGCATCATGCAGAGGTAGGCTTCGTACTTGGTATTAGATGGGGACGTATTGTCAGGTATTGATGTAATGAATTTCAAAGGATCCAATGTTAAACTTAGGAGGGGAATAGTATTGCTCATTATTATTGCGAGGAGTAATGAAAAAATGATTAATATGATGTTAACGTCATGAATTTTATTTATTGAATAGTAAAGAGTGCACGTGGTTTATGAAACATTACTTAGTTTAAGGAGGAGAATGTAATCATGGCGTTGCATAAATAATTTATTTATGGATGCTAGGAAGTGACGCAATGAAGCACGCGCCAGAGGTAGAAGATTAGGGAGGTATGATTCTACGGATAAACTAATAGATCATTATAAGGCGAACTAGCTAATAATTCAATAGAATTTCAGACTATAATCTTTTAATAACATTCCCCAGATAGTAACGTTTACAGAATAAGGGCGAAGTAGGTGATATCTACGCGACGGCCTAAGAGAGAAAATATTGTGGAATATTGAACATTTCCTTCGTCCCGGACTCCCCGAGAAGATCCTGAATGCTCGCGACGATCCGACACAAGCAATCAATGTATTTTACTTAAATTGTAAAAACAATACTGTTGTCAGAAATTGTTCACATTCGTAAAAAATGAGTTCGTAAATTAATGTGTTAATAGTTTGATAGTAAAATACTTTATTTGTTCATTTGAAAAAGGCTAATCAATCAATAGTAGCTTGCAATCAAAGAATTCTTTCAACTAAATATATTTTCCAAAAATCGCTTGTTCCGTAGGACGGGCCCTTCTGTATACGACCAAGTAATAATCTTTTGTATGTCGATACCCCATTGTCAAAATATTTGGACAATAAAAATTATTAATGTTAGTCAGCAATATGATAATTCTGATAATAATGGAAAATGATTATTAAATAGAGACGAGCAGAGCAGAGCAACAGTAGCAGAGAAAAAAATATTATTTTAATAAAATAATAAAAACATAAATATCAATATTGATGTTGGTCATGTGTTCGTGCTAGCTGATTATATTAAATAACAACACATTTATGAACGGATTAAATTAAATATTCAAAAAGACATACAGGATCATTACAAATGGCGCGCCGACGTAAGGCGTAAGACGGAGTATTTCTGGAAATTTATAGATTGATTTGCAACAGGTCAGCCAATAGAGATAAGGAATTGCCAGCCGTCTTATTAAGTTAATTGAACAGTATTTTTAGTTTTAAAATAGATAAAAGAACGCCATTTTAAGTGTGTATTGCAAAACATTTAAAGTAGAAACGATGGAAACGGGTAGTAGAAAAAATACATTCTGAAAATGTAGAAACTAATAGTAATGAGGAAACAATTTCCGCATCCTGGTGAGAAAGAGTTTCAAAGGGATATTGACAGTGATATGAATGCCGAGGCCGAATCAAATATAAATCCGGAAATGGAGCCCGTACAAGAGCGAATACTGATTATTCTAATCAGAACTCACAGAACAGATTATTCTAATCAGTTCTGTGAAGCAGCTAAGTGCGCTGTACCAGAAAAAGATTCAATAATAATAATAATAATAATAATAATAATAATAATAAAGACAAGAGTGAGTGGAGGGGGACAAGGTGTTCAAGAATTGTAGAGGTCGCTGCCAAAGGAGGACGCGAATAGTTTAAAGTTAAATTTGCTATTGAACATGAAAAACAGTATTGATAATAAATTAGAAAGTTTTAATATGGAGATGAAAAACAGTCTTAATGATTTTAACAGTAAATTTGAACAGTTGGAGGACAATTTACCACGCAAATTACGAAACATGGGTTGCAGAAAAACTTGGATGAAGTTCTCGGAGAAATGTCGCAAACGCGGGCTGACATGGGGGGGGGGGTAAAAGTTAACAATGTAGATTTAAAACTTCATGCATTTAAGCAACAGACGGAAACAATTGACGTCAACAACGCGAACAGATGACTAGATGCGGAAATACGAGGTAGAGTCAAAAAGTTCTCGGAATTGTTCAACATTTTTTTATGTATTAAATGTACAATAAAGTAAATTCATTTACCTTCAAAATACTCCCCTCCTACATTTAAACAATTTCCCCAACGTTCATACAATAGTTGGAAACAGTCCTGAAATCTATTTTTCGATAGCTCTAAGCCGCTTCTTTAGAGTTATCGCTTGGTTACAGCTGCTTAGTTAGAGCTAGTACTTGGTTGCATTTCTGTCACCTCTTCAGACTCACCGAATCGTTGTCCTTTAATTTTCATTTTTAGCCAGGGGAACAAGTAGAAATTGGCCAGTGCGAGGTCGAGTGAGTAGGGAGGGTGTTCAAGAGTGGTAACGTTATGCTTGTTGAGGTAATATTTCACTAGTAATAACCAACAGGCTGGGGCATAGGCATGAGTAGGACCCAATCTTTTCCTTCCCATTTTCCTTGACGTTTCCTTCCTAATAGCATCTCACAGGCGGCGAAGAATTTACACGTAGAAGTTCTTTGTTGACAGTCTGACCATCTGAAATGGAACATTTCGTCAATGGTCATTCTGTTCGCACGGAAGATACAACGATCATGCTCGATGTTTTCGTTTGTGATGGAAGTGGACGGCGTCCGCTGCTGCGGGTTATCTTCAGCACTAGCGCGACCTTCACGGAAACGCTTATGCCTCTCGTACACTTGCGACTTTTCCATCGCATTCTTTCCCGAAAGCTATCGCCAACAGCCTCAATGGTTTCAGATGCTGATTTGTTTAGCAAAACACAGCACAGTAATATAACTTCACCTAATATTTTGATTCCAACTGAATCTAATCATGCCAGTAAAGTAGTTGTGTGAAGTGATAAGAGCTATCAACCTTCCTCACACAAGTTTTATAATACTAGTAAAAAGTGGTGTGAAGTCATAAGAATTCTTATCAGTCTGTCACACATTGCAAACTTTTTTACATCTGCTTTATTTGCAATTTGATCTACTCGATTATTCGGTAAATTCAATTCTACATATAATTATTGACCTGCAAAGAAACCAGCCAATTCTGGTTCTTTCTAAATATTATTTTTAAATATTTGTCCAATTAGAAAAAAATACATCACATAAAAATCTCAATAATACAAAACAAAGATACAAACAATAGTACAAATAATGGCAAAATGAAAATGATATATTCTACAGTAACACTTATTACAAAATTTATTATTTATATCTGTGGTCCAGATCAAGAGGATGTACTTCTTTTTAGTCTTCTTGTTCATTGTGCTGTTATCTAAGATGTTTACGGCCAGATGGTTAACATGGTTATCGAGTCTGTGTTGGTATTTGACAAATTTAGACGTTATTTCCTCTTTAACAGTGGTAATATGTAGATCTTTATGTATAGTGGCGTTTGACACAAACCAGGGGGCATTGCTTAATAATCTAAGACATTTAGATTGAAATCTTTGGATTATTTCTACATTTGAATGTGAGGCCATCCCCCATAGTTCAAATTTGCACAAAATTACAGATTTGCCCAAAATGCCAGATTACCTGTCCCCTATAGTTCAGATTTGTCCAAAATTACAGATTTGCCCCACATTACAGATTTGCACAAGATGCTTTCAATCATTCCTTCAGATCATATTTCCTCAATGATGCATAATTTATGCAAGTACAAAAATATTTTGTATTATAGAAAGTTAAAACAATAAGACATATTTTTGAACAATGGTAACGAACAAAGATACAACCTGACGCCTATACACAAGTAAGCCAAGATTACTTGTGCAAAGACATGAAGAGTTTTCCAGCATATCTGAGTATGGAAAACAATAATTTCAGTATATTTAGTATTAAGAAATTAGAATTATATTTCCCACATCATGTTGCTTGCTGAAGAAGATGATTATTTGAAATCCGAAATAATTCTTCTTCACCTAACAAGTTCCAGTAAACGTTATTTTTCGTCTCTTGTATCACTTTTTATGTAGTTTCTACATAAATTCAGTTTATCTTATCGCGCACGGTAGTTCCTCAAAGGGATTGCGCAATGAAATCTCACCATCCGTTAGACGTACCCACGAGTCCGGCTCTCGAAAAGCTGTCCTCCTCAATCCAGGCAGTAGTTGGGCACGGCCGCGTGACAACCCCAGGCTCAGTTTCTCGACTCTCCCCTGTCATAATCACAGAAAACCCACACCCATTTGTTTATGGTCACAATGCAGTCTGTGAACATTCCACACCTCTGGACAAAAATACCGCTGTTTCACCGCGCGCGCTCCCCATCCCAACAGATGGTCATTGTTTACTTTGTGAACTCACTATCTCTCAAGGTGGCTTTGTCCACCACTAGGCGGTAATCGCGCGGACATTTAAATCCCATAATGCCTGCCTCACATGAACGGCACTATGTGATTAGTCACATAACCTCCCCTTCTAGGAATTCTTTTCGTATGTTACAAAAAAATTAAACAATTATACAAAGGTATAAATTTAATATTATAGACTATACAAGGAATAGTAATTGCTCTAGGTCTATTTACACTAGTGAACAGTTGTACCACCCCCTTCTACAGTTTACAATAACTTTAGGTGTGGTTGCACTGACTTCGTTGTGCAAATTGAAAATAAGTGGCAGATTAATAAGTTGCTACAAAAATCGAAATAATTCCGCTGAATTGAGTCAAAAAAAGTTTTTAATATAACCTTAGGTCGAACTTAGTTCTGAGAATAGCAATAGTAACAAAACTATTGGTACTGAAGTTACTCATAGAAGTGTTTTAGATTAGGAAAATTATACTTACTGATGGTCTGTCCTTCATTAACCATTTCGGCATTAGGTTCTTAAATACCACTTTTACATATGGTCCAAGAAATAGAGGACATAATTTAGCATACTCTTTCTAATGCGTGTCTAAACTTTTTGGGACGCGCAGAATGACTTTCTGCCCTTGCATGAATCAGTAGGATTTGCGTTTAAATCGACTACACCTCTTCTAAAATCTAACTTCTTCGCTTGCCCCTTGAGGGAAAGGCGGGAGACAACTTTGAAATCTTCAATGAGAACCCCCATTTTTTATTGCGGATGCCAGAGACACTTCTATCAAAACGTCTTGTAATAATATTGATGAAGCTGTGGCTTGAATAATTGTATTTTATATTTTTGTTGAGAATGTGTTAATTTTATCATTTTAATTTAATTGTATTAACTCTCAGACATTTAATGCTTAATACAATAGTTTTTATGTAAATTATCACGATTTTTAAGGTTAATTCACATGTTTGGAGAAATTATGACATTTTCGCAGACCTAAACAGCAATATGAGACTTACAAGAAATCTGCAGTTCTTTCCATTCTTCCTTTCTTGTAACTTTATAAAGAACTTCAGTTTAAAAACGTTAATTCAAAAAAAAAAGTAATAAATTTTACATTTTTCAATTCATGATCTAGTTCTCAGAAACGGAATCCGATTTATTGGTCAGTGAGTTTATTTTTTATGAAAGCACGCAAAAAGAATTAGCCCCAAATTTCGTCGCTCATCTATTCTTTTTACTCTGAAAAGTAAATTCAGTCGCTTGTTCGTTTTGCAAGGACATTGTAGATACGCAGTAACCTCACTTGGGAGGGCTGTCTCTGCCTGCGAACATGGTCGACAGAACGAACGTTCGGAGCGGGAACTCGTTCGGGGTAAACGGGTATTAATCGTGCAACTTTTCTTGAACCATGACCTTGCTTCCCCCTATCTGGCACAATAAACAGTTGGCGGCAAAAGCTCGCAGCGAGCACTGATGACAACATTCCTAAAATATGGAAATAGAAAAATTTCAAAATAGAAAATATTTTCTGTTGAAGTCGAGCACTTCTGCTCGTAATTTCCTCTTAAAAAAATCTAAAGAAATGACCCAGGCAGGTAAAGATCCATCATAAGAGATACCTCGAACTCCTGAGAAAGTTAGAACGCAAATTATTGAGAAAGTTTCGAAGACATGACTGATTCTCCAGAGATTGGCATTACTTTATAAATCTAGTGGCCGGTTTCGTAACCAATACCCCTACTCCACCCGCATTTTCTCAATCCATCGTTCAAGAAAAGTTGCGCGAGTAATAGCTTCTCCCCTGCTATTATCCGCTGAACGAACGAGCCTTAGTTCAGAATCGTTTGTTCGCTCGCTCACGCAGTGTAAACACACTTTAAGATACGGAGTTAATCTATGATGCTCTTTAAATTACTCGTGTGCCCAGACATCGACGCAGCTGACGTCACCAGCATTAAGTGACGTGCTTCAACGCAACGCTCGCGTGCAGGGGCCCTCAACGAACGCTTTTGACTAACTCACGCGGCCAAGTGATCAGTGCAAAGTGCATCAATATCTGATTTTTCCTTTCTTTTAAAAATAGGATTAGTTCAATTAAATCAATGAAATTTATTGCAACAAAAATAATTGAAAGATACTTGCGAATTTATAATTATGAATTCCAGTAGGTGAATATTAGCACCCTAATTATTATTAATTAAATCCCTAGTTGTGTAATCGTGCATACTTCTTTTTGTGTAGTAACGTATCAATATTATAATATTGCATCCTGAACTTAAAATATATTAGGACAGATCTTGGTTCACTTTTACTGAACATGTTGCACAGAGGCTAAATACACTTTGATACATTAAATGTTAATTGGATTTTGAAGTAAATTTTAATATTCTACTAAATAAATATCGTGAATGTAAAGGTCAAAATATGATAAATAATATTAAAAAATAAACAATATTGTTTGTGTCGTTTTCAAGTTGATATGGTCATTGTGATATTTTGCATGTGGGATATTTAACCTTTCATCACAGTAAAATAGATGTAAGTGTGTTGATTTATCTGAGAAGTTTTAATATGATTTACTAAATAGAAAAGAAAAATTAAATTGTTTTTAAAATTAAGATAACTTAAAAATTGCTTTAAACATCTTTAGATCGTGGCCGAATCGGAATTGCAAGTCAAGCTCTAGGAATTGCTCAGGCATCTCTAGACTGTGCTGTTGATTACGCTACAAAGAGAAATGCATTTGGATCTCCAATAGTTAAACTTCAAGCAATTCAGGTTTGGAAAAAATAAAAATTGTAGATGATCAAATTTAACATGAAAATCAGACTGTACTAGTTTTTCTTTCTTTTTTCTTGTTATCCAGAATAAAATTGCTGACATGGCGCTGAGAATTGAGTCAGCAAGGTTGCTCACCTGGAGAGCTGCCATGATGAAAGATAATAAAATACCTTTCACTAAGGTGAGTGATAAATCTTTTCACCTCTAACTTATTTCTTCAATAGTTTGGGGGAAGGGTGTGTCAGACTTCAGGATAACTATTTTTCCTAGAAGGTGGTATTACTTGTCAATTAACTGACCCATGTACCTTTCAAATGTCTCGTGAGCTGATTGTTGTGCACTTTTCGGTTTTTTTTTCTTCTGTGAAGATATATCATTAAGGACATGGGCAGTTTGAGGTGTACAAGTTCACTAAACGATTCACAAAACTCATCAAAGTTATCATAGTTTTCATAGTGAAGTTTTCATTTTACAGAATTACTCATTATTGTTACTATAAATATTTTTATTTAATTTGCAGTGATTTTTACTACCTTTTTTTAAATAACATGAGGGCTCAATTTTTTATATTTTATACTTCAATGATCGTTTTACCTTTGAGGTCCTCTTTTGTTTAGCGAATAAACATATTAAATGAAGTTTCTTAAATCAATTATTTAGATAAACTGAATTAAATATTCCTTTTTTGTAGTAATTTATTTTAAAATCGTTGCAAATGTGAAATTGTGTTGAAAATGAAGATTCATTCTTCTCTGCTTATCTAACTTCAACATCATTTCTGATAATGAAATGATACAACCTTCTGTGTGGTTTAATTTGTCTTGTTTGAAAATATGAGGGCTGTCTTTTCTGTAACAATGGGGACGTTTTAGTCTTCTTTGCTTCTAGACAGAAATGATCAGATTAATTATGATCAATAAGAACATCTTCATTCCAATCTTGACATCCCTGGATCACAACGTCATTTAGAGATGGTGATCAGTGTAATAGACGAGCATTCTGTTATTGAAAATAGTTCTGGTTCTTGATATTCCATGAATTGGATACAGTTGATTTCAGTAATGTCCTTTCTGCTAACAAACTGCGTCTCCCAAGTGTATAAGTGTGCTAAAATAATGTTTTTCTTTGGTATTGTTACTCAGTTTGAATGGTAATTTCATGTTGGACTGATCTGTTTGGTATGAAAATTTCTGCAGGAATCTGCAATGGCAAAATTGGCCGCGTCAGAAGCAGCAACGTTTTGTGCGCACACTGCTATTCAGGTGTTGGGCGGAATGGGATTCATCACGGATATGCCAGCAGAACGACACTACAGAGATGCACGCATCACAGAAATATATGAAGGAACTTCAGAAATTCAACGCCTAGTCATAGCACGAAATCTTGTAAAGGAATATGGATATTAAGTCCAAGATTCTCGAACCTCAACTTCAATCCAAATAAACGTAAAATGGGGAAAGTAGCACAATTTGAAAAAAAAAATATTGCCACATTTTGTTTACGTTTGCTAGCGTCATTGTGTAATTGAAAATTAAAGAAGTATCCAAAGACTGCATATATAACTCTCAAGCTATTTCTCAAATATTAACTTTGTAAATACATAATTCAAATTGTACATGAAATATATTTTTGTATTTATTTTAAGAATTTATATTTTAATAGCCACTTGATAAAATTGTAATTACATTTTTAATATAAGCAATGGCAAGTGAATTTTCTGAACAATGGGAAATTTTTAATAAAAAACTGTTTTGAATAAGACTGCAGTTTCTATTTTAACACAATAAATTGCATCGGCATTGAATGAAAAGAAGTACTATTGAGTGTTTCGAACAGTGGCGTTTTCTTTGGGTATGCAAGTCGTGTGTCAACGCCCAAGGAAATTTTAAAAAATCATTTTTTTCTGTGAGTTTATTTATATTTTTTCATTTATTCGGTCCATGCAAAGCAGGCAGTGTGGTAGTGAAGTTCAGGTCGCAGGCGAATGTCTCCAACGTCTTCAGGACGCTTCGGGTAGCGGCAGCGCATGCGCGCGTTGTCTCCCCCACTCAACGATGGATCTCGATCCCTGCTCCTGCTGCCAGTGAGCGAGCGTCTGTGATTGAGACATTCTCCGTGGCGCGTTGTAGCCTTTAGCAATTGTCATACTCATGAAACTAGTGTTATTCAGATATTGATAGTAAAAAATTAGCACAAAAGTTTTTAAATAATTGCTTCTTCATTTTCAAAGAAACGAGTAATTGATATTGGGCGATCATTTTCTATACTGCGATTTTTGTAGGAAGAGCTCTGAAGATAACTCAAATCCCATCTTCGCGATGGAATATGTCACGGCATTTCGCGTCTTTTCTCGGTCTTGCCGGTAGAAGTCGCATGATCGCAAGCACTGCTTCATACGGTCGCGATCGTGCGAAATCTAGCGGAACGACTGTGAATGATACGAAATGCCGTGACATATTCCATCGCGAAGATGGGATTTGAGTTATCTTGAGAGCTCTTCCTACAAAAATCGCAGTATAACCTAGGGTTACCGTATTTTCATTATGGAAAACATTTTTATAAAAACAGAGAACACTTCATACAACATTTTTAATGCAATAATTTATTTTTCTTACAGAAAAAACACCTACTGACAAAATAAATTCTTCAATCATTGTCATCACTTTCACAATCACACAACAGGACTACTTCATTATCATTATTGTCTTTTCCACTTTTATACCAGAAGTTTTTGGTGTATGATGAAATCTCGCTCAACAAATAGATATTTGCTTTGCTTCGAACTTTGCAAACAAACGCGCTTTGAACATTCCTTTAATTAATTTTTTAAATTAATTTCTCTAATTAATTTTTGGATAACATTCAACTTTTTCCTCATTTCTTTACATTGAAACAAGAAAGGAACCATAATTCGATAAACTGGAAATGTACGTGAGTATTGAAATGTTTGTTTCTAAATAAAAGGATCAAATAAACTGTTATGAAAATAAAAACTTTGAAAAACATTGCTACCCCTAACCCTTTAATATAACTAATGCGATTTCGCTATTCTAAAATGTGGTGCTTTTACCTTCATAGCTGAAATAATTATTTCATGTAATGGTATGAAGAAAAATCAGATTTTGTCAGAATCTCTTCAGGAATCAGGAATGGAAAAAAAATTTCGCGTATTACATAGTACTACTTCTAGAAAAACTACTAGTACTACATCACCTCCACACATAAGCATGTTGTCATGATAATATTGTTATCAGCTATCTCTTCCAACAGGATCTTTAATATCCTTACTCAGTACGCCGAACAAACCACAAGATATTCACAGAAAATTCAAGTAAATATTACATCACGGTTACGATTCAGGAAGAAGGTGCTTCTTTGAAAGTCGCGTCAACCGTTTCCATGTGACCCATAAAACTCTTTTACCATGGCGAGCACTAATGAAAGATCGTGAGATTAAAGAGTAGAGTTATCACGTCTTCGGGTTTGACCCAGAAACTGAAGGGTCTTAAGTATAATCTCCGGGTTTACTCTTATTATCCTGTTTTAGGGATAACATAATTTAAAAAGAACATGTAATTCATAGATAATACTAATGATATTATATTTCTCTTTCAACTTTAAAAAAATTAAATAGAAACAAAATGATACATTTTCATTAGTTTCTATTTGCGCTTTCAAAAACTATTTTGGTTGTGAGGTGAAGACATTTCTTTCCATAAATTTGTACAAGCTGGAAGAGTCGGGAAAACTAATGTTCCTGAAGACAATTTGTGCTATTAAATACCAAAAACTCGTTCAAATCTCGACATTCATGACGAAACATCCGATACGGTGTGGATTAAAATGTTCAGAGCGAGTGACACTTTTAAAGAACTTTCCAAAATTGTTGGCAGGAGTTTATCTATTTTCGTAAAGAATGATACTTAGAACGCGTTTGTTTTTCAATGATGGGCAAAACCTTGATGTGATCAGAGGAGCAAAATGAGAGTGGAATTAGTTAAACCAGAACTTTTCACAAAATTGAACTACGAAATGACATGTGCCGAATTTTAGGCCCAACTGTGACGATCCATACGGATTCCTCAAAAACATTAATTTTTAATTATTAAATATTAATCCCAAAGGTGACATTGCAATGTAAACAAGTGAAGGATAACAAAAAACAAGACGTTTTATTTAAAACTGAGCCATATCTAAAGAAACGCGTTTATACTGCGAGCAAAACTTCTGTCGACTTGACAGCCGGGAGTGGGGGAGAACGATGTTGCCACTTACTCGGGAGGCAGACACATGTTCGTTCTTGCGTCAGATCAGCTGTTGATGCATACACGTCCAACTTATTGTATTTTTGGTAAATTGTAATAATGACACTCGTTTATTTGATGAAATTCTATTACACAATTTTATCGCAGTCCCTTACACTATGATTCTGCCAAAGCAAGGAATAACGAAACATTTTTGCATAAGCAGATGAAAGTAAGTACAGCGATACGCGTTTTAAGAAGGAAGATGCATAGTATTCATTATAAAAGATTTATAAGAGAGAAGTATTTAGATACTTCTCTCTTATAAATATGTATAGCAAGGTATCTTAGTTTGAATGCATACCTTTCACAGAACGTTCACAAAAAAATGCAGGACTTACAAGGTTTTCAAAGAGGTGTCCTATTGAATGCATTGGCATAAAGATGAAAATTAGAAATGTCCCGTAAGGTGAATGTACATATACATCGTGTCATAAGTATATCAGCCTTTAAGTAAGCCTTTAACACTAGATGTCACAACCGCACACACGATGCATAACTTAACAAGTAATGGCGCTCCTCTTGGTGCTCGGCGCTCTTCAATTTTTAGTTGCTTCGCGCTATTACATTTCATTTGTTTCTTAGTAAACGTCGGCAACCTTGTAGTGACATCATCACAATTTGATTGGATAATGGAACCCCCTCTTCCTTCTCAGCCTGGAGCTGTCAAGTCGGCAGACGTTTTGCTCGCAGTATAGTAAAAAATAGATCGATGAAAATAAATAAAGAGAAGGGCATAATTTTATAAACATTACCGCAGATATTAAGTTTTTGATAATTAATCCGAAAAGAACTATATCATATGAAAGACAGCTGAAGGAAAAATGTCGAAAGGTTCGCGATGTAACTTAAACCTTTAAAAGGATTAAAGGGAATAAAACCGATAGAATGTAGATAAAACTGCTTCAAAATATTGTTCCTATTGTAATTGTAAAAAATATTGAAAATGCAAACATATTGTATGCTATTGCAGTATTCAGAATATTGCTGAAAGCATCCCGATTTTCGCATGAGGCTGATTCGCAGATTCATCTCAAAATATAAATTTGTAAACCCGGTGGATTAGTTTAATGCGAAGTAATTTAAAACATTATTAGTAGGGAGCGGATTTCTATGATTTTGCGCATTTTGTTTGATGCTAATAGATTAATGATAGTGCATATTTGTGCATATTTGGCCGCTGGTGGTGTATATTCGTGTAACCATAGGCGTATATTTTGCATATTTTGTTGAAATACAGACTTATCTAAAAACGTTTTTTATCTATTTATTTGTGAGCGTTCTTTGATTCGAAAGAGTTTGTCACATTTTGCGTTCTTTTGTTTTTTATAGATAAATTCTGGTGCAAATGTAGGATATTTCTTGATAACAATTTTTTTAAACCCGTTAGAATAAATACAACAAGACATACAATGCACTTCACTAAGGTGAATATTTACTTCAATTATTTCTCTGGCAAAGAAAGGTAAATTACATTATGTGTGCAAAAAAAATATCTTTCCATTTCAAGCATGCTTCTCCTGAATTTTATCAAGAAAGGTTTATAGAGGAAATGAAATATTCATAGAAATTACGTAGCAGTTTCGCCCAGCGCGGCGCAAAAATTATTGTTTTATTACAGAATTACGTTTCAGTGTCACCCAGCACGGGGCGAAAGAATTATAATAATAATAATTATTATTATTACTATTTTTATTATTATTGTTTATTCATCTAATCTACTGGATACGTTTCAGTGGTCGCCCAGTGCGAGGCGAAGGTATTATCAGTAATATTATTACTTATTTTAAGTAAACTAATAGAAACGGCGCCAGAAACCGAAAAACTTACTGGGAAAAGCAATTTCTAAAGAAACATACACATGGAAGTAAGTCTACTGTGAGTAAAGTCAAGTTGTGAATTAAGTCAAAGTTAAAGTCTATTGTGAATACGTTTTTTAAAATTTATTCTGAAAAAAATTTTCATTAACATTTTTGGTTTTGTTATTGTAACGTAGCTGCTTATTATTGTCATTTTCTCTCCACCTAACATCGGGGTATCATGTACAGGTAAGCTTCCGCGGCTCGAGTGCATGACTTCTTGGCTGCCCGGGAGACGCCGCGTCGTTGGCTGAGAGGCCGACGTTTCACCTGTCATAGTCGCAGGCTTCCTCAGGGCAGTGACAATGCGGATGACCTCTCCGCTAATCACAGCGCATCTGTCCCTCCCGAGCACCCAGGCAGGATCGTATATAACACCGGACGCGTACCACCGCAGTGTCACTGCCCTGAGGAAGCCTGCAACATGACAGGCGAAACGTCGGCCTCTCAGCCAACGACGCGGCGTCTTTCGGACAACCAAGAAGTAACGGGGTACCATGTTAGAAGACCCTGGACAAACAAGCAGAACGTTTCGTGAGGACGTGGAGACTAGACCAAGGGCTTCTCGGTTCCTCGAGTTGTGGGTTTTATGCAAAACTTGCTAAGGATATTAGCAACATAACTTCTTAATGTTTGGAGAAGTAAATGCCTCTTGTGAACCTCTAAGGCGGAACTTTTGTCATTTAATTCTTATTCTTGTTGCTGATAAATACTCATTTCTCATAAGAAGAAGCAATCGCCGAGAAAATTACGATGTATTTGTGACTCTAACGATTGAGATGTTACATCGTAAAAAAATGTATGGTTTGATTGTTATTAATAATTAATAATCTAAATTATTTAGATTTGGATTTGTTTATTGGAAGAATATCTAGACAATTTTCCACTCCACAGTTGATATACAAATTTGTTCACCGACTCCCCCCCTCCCGATTGATGCATAATATGAATTCTCCGGGTGAGAACACATAGGCAATCACTCTGTTTCAGATATAAATATTTAATAAAGTATGCACAGAAGAAAGAATTTTTAGAGAAACCGATCTTACACAAGTTTTTGAAGCTGATTACAAATCAAGGAACTTTAATAAATATTTATGTAATCCCTTCTATTCATTTAATTTTTTCATTAAAAAATAATAATTGAAAAGCGTAATAAACTTTTTAATTTCTAAAAATTATGTTTACTTGGAAAGAGAGCATTTCCAAATTATTTATTAGCATTTGTAATAGCATTAGTAGTAAGATTGTCGTAATATTTGATTTAGAAATCTTCAACCACAATTCATTCAAATCTGAATTCAAAACAGACGTGATGAAGTGTATGATGTTAAGACAAAGAAATTCAAATTATAGGTTATTAACAAAAATTAAAACAAGACTAGAAATTCATGTAAGGTAGATTTATATGTATGACAAAATATTACAGAAACTATTAAGATGATTCATTTCTGTAGTCAGCAAAGTTCTCATTTTTTTTCACAGGTGCGTGAAGAAGGTATCTCACAATGCTTTATTTAGATAGGAGTTACATTGTCAACAGGTAACACGTTCTCTTCGATGGTCCATGCGATAAACATCAGAATTTTAATAACTTAATACGCGCATGAAAGCACGCTATATATCGCAAAGAAATGCTGCTATTGTACTGTTGGAAGTATTCTACTTAAAACACAATGTAGAGAATATGCAGCAAACAAGGACACGTCTTGGGGACAATCAAGGAGATTACTTGACTGCCTAGTCAACCTCTTCAGAACTATCCGAGTCCGGTGGAAGAAATGGGCGACATCTGGAAATAAAGTAAAAATGCAAATGACTTTTATACTTTTACAGGTGGTAAGTTGCAAAGATTGATATTTAGAGCATTTAGACTACCATTTTGTCAAATCATTCTTAAATTGGAGCATGTAAATTAACGTGAAACAATTTGGAATCAAAGATTTATTTCATTTGATAAACTGGTTAATACGGTCACAGAGTGTCACTTCAAACTAGTTTTTAGAAAAATGTTCACGTGTTTTTACGACACTGTTGAAAACTTAATTAAATGCAACGCGACGATCAAGTCACATCTCAATATTTAATAGCTAATTACTTTCTCGCACGTACTTCGTAAGAAGAAAAAGTGATGTAATCATGCGACGGGAAACAGGGAATTTTCGGCAGAAAACTTCAATTTTATTTTAGTTACGACACTGCTACAGCACACGAGTGATTTGTGTAGTCTGGCTTGTTCCATCTTGAAGATTAGATCTTTTAATTGATCGATAAAAGAATCGATTGCCCTCGTTTTGATCGTTGTAACCGTTCCAATAGAGTAAGTCAGAGTTGGATGACAAGTATAATATACATATATTATTTTATTATATATTAGTTATGTTTTATTAATTATTAATTTGTGTATTTGAAACTTTCGTTATTTTATTATTATACATGTTTTAATATATTGCACAGAAGATAATGGAACTGACATCAGGAAGTGATAATGAAGCGAAGAAGTTTTGAGTTCGACTTGACTCTGAGGATTGAAACTGTGATTCAGCTCATGATTGATTGATTGATTCGTGTTTCCGGGCGCGTCAACTGCTCAGGTCATTAGTCCCGTAAGTGTAGTGCGTGTTTCCCCCGGGAGGTGGCGATGATCTTTTCCCCGCTGGATGGCGAGATCTGGCGGCGACCTACCGTCGACTAGCGGGGTTTTCCCCCAACCAAGTATCTCCCACCAGCGGGGCACCGCCCCAGCCGGGACAAGTTGTAAGCTCCCGACCGGTCTCCCGGCATGTGTGGTAGTGTAGTGCATGTTAGTGTAAGTGTGTGTATAAGAGGGAGAGGATAGGACAAGGATGAGGAAGGAAAGATCGCGCGCGGTCCGTGGCCCGTTTGTTAGGGTACTGCTCCGCATTCACCTGGTGTTGATCGGAGAAACCACGGAAAACTACCGATCAGAGCAGCCGGCCGCTAGAATTCTCCTCCATACAGGGACTGAATTCGACCTAGCTGACGAGCTAGGTCGAAAGTCCTGCCGCCGTCGGGACTCGAACCTAGGACCTCCCGGTCAGAGGGACTGCAGTGACATGTGATTCAGCTCATGAAAACAACTGTTTCTACTGCAGTGAATCTGACCAGGAGATCTTCGGGTTCGAGTCCCGACCGTGTTGGATTTCCGACACTAGCTAAAGAGCTACGTTGATTTCAGCTGCTACTTGGAGGAGAAATTTAGCGGCCGGCTGGCAGGCGGATCAGTAGTTTTCCGTGATTTCTCCAGTCAATATCAGGTGACTAACGGAGCAGTATCTCAACGAAAAGCGCCACGGACCGCCCGCGACATTTCTTCATCATAGGCTCCTCCGCTCCCCTGACACACACACAAACACACTTACACTTATGTACGCTACACTACACTACTACACATGTCGGGAGGCCAGTCGCGAGCTTCGGGCTTGTCGCGGCTGAGGCGGTGTCCCGCAGGTGGAGATACTTGGAGGAGGAAACCTGCATTTGTGTTAGCGCCGGCTATCACGTTCCAGGGGGGAAGGAACACCAACGTCCAAGAATACAGCATGCACTACACAAACGGGACTAATGACCTTAACAGTTGACACGCTCAGAAACATTAATAAATCTAGCAGGAGTGAAAGGAGAAATCAATCAGGAGAAATAATTGAAGCTGAAGGGAGGGAGGGTCATGGTGTAAAAGTCTATAGGTGTATTCACTCCCATCTAAATCTGAAGCTCATGTGAGGCTAGTTCTCACAGATTCTCGCATATAAGCGCTGCGATCTTTGGGTCTCATTTGGGCAAGGACGTCATTGGTCGTGATCCATTCGACCGCTCTGGGACCAGCTGTTTTCAAATTTCAAATCAGTGATTTGTCGTTTCGCGGTGGAACTAGTAAAGTCTAGAGCGAACAATCACGAAAATGGATAGGAAATGTTTTGTAAAACTGTAATAGCTACACTTTAAGATGTCATCTTAAGATGTGTATCTTACACCGTGACCCTAAACCAATCGTGCCGGACAAGCAAGGAACTAGCCGCAAACTGGCTTCAGAAAATTTGCCCCAAAGGCGGCAAGTTCACACACCTATATATATCTTACACCGTAGGGAGGGTGTACTCACTGGCAGAGGTCGGGCACCCAGACGTGGCCCGGCTGGCAGGTGGAGGCGGGGCTCCGGCAGCCGCAGCGGCAAGTGTCGTCGTCCCACGCGAAGTGCCGCTGCGCGTTGCAGCGCCTCTCCTCCGCGTGCAGGCGCGGCTGGCAGCCGCACCGGCACTCGGCGGCGATGTACTCCTGCGCACAGCGCACACTCACAGCCCCGGCGCTCTCGGCAGCACTCGGCAAGCACTCGCTGACACGCAAGCACTCACCGCGCTGGATACTCGGATTGACATGAAATTTCACCAGCTGATAGAACACCATGCAAAACCTACATACGCAAATTTTGAAGTGCTATGGAATATTATGAATAGTGTTTTATAGGCATTTTGTATCAGGACCTATCGTGACCTTCGCGCTTCCCCAGCGGGCGAGCCGTTGCTTCGGCAGCGCTAGGAACGTTATGCGGCGTCTATCAGCCGGTGTCAGATTTCCAAGCGCGTTCGTTCCATCTGAACCTGCAAAGTAAACACCCGTTTTTGTCACCCCGCCTGCCCTCCAAGTAACTGAGACCTTGCCGATAGGCCGATAGTGCAGGCGCGATGTATGAGTAACGTCCGCAGAACCAGCGGCGAGCAGCGATTTCCGCCCTTCCACGGTCGGTAAGGTCAAGAAAGGTCCCAATACTAATTATCGCAAAAACATTACTTGCAATGCTTCATAGCACGTAAAAATTTGTATGTAGGGGTTTTGAAAGGTGCTGAACAGCTGGTAAAATCTCAAGTCAATCCGAGTATCCAGCACGGTGAGTGTTGCGTGTTAGAATGGGAGGGATAAACTGGGAAGGACAGAGTTCTTGGATCGTTCGAGGACGGATAGAATGGGAAGGGAGGAGAGACAGAAAGAGGAACACCGAAAGAGAGGAAAAGGAGGGGGTACGGGAAAGGAGGGCGGGGCAAGAAGCCATGAAATGAGGTGGAGTGGGAAGGACAAACTAAAGGGATAGAGGGAAGAAGAATAGAGAAGGAGGTAACGGATAAAGGGTGGCAGAGAAAGGTGAAGTTCCAAAAAGAGGAGGAAACGGGAATAGGCAAAAGAAGAACGGGTCATGGAGTGAAAGGGAGGAAGGAGGTGCAGAATTGGAGAGACAAACTTCAAAAGGGACATAGTACGAGGATCCAACGGAGGGCAGGATGCGGAAGGAAGGAAGAAATGATTGAGCAAGATAAAGAGCGAAAAGAGGGGGAAAGGGGTCATCCATAATTATGAAACGCTAAAGGGGGAGGGAGGGGGGTCTGAGGCAGCGTTACCCTGCGTTACTTAGATATAGGGAAGTGCGTTATAAGGGGGAGGGGTATTGAAAATACTTGAAATTTGCCTTACGTAATTTATGGACGGCCCGAAGAGAGATAGGCGAGAAGAAAATGGGACAAGAAGTGAAAGAGAGAAAGGAGGCGGAGAATGGGAAGGATGGAGTACGAGGAACAGAGGGAGGGTCAGAGAACGAGAGACAGAAGAGGAGAGAAAGGAAGAATGGAAGTGTCAGACACAAAGAAAAAGGGCAGAAAGATGGTGATACGTGTGTTTAAAAAATGTTATCGTTTATATTTAAAGATTTTATTAAAATAAACAGACTTACTCCAACCATTGGGCTTAGCATTAGCATTCGACCACTAGAGCAGATAACAGAAGCGGATGTAAACTGAGACGACAGCTGAGAGTTATAACCAAGCAAGACCATTATTTGTGACATATCGGCTGAGTGTCGTTCAATTCTTTTCGTAATACCACCCCCTTACAACAATAATTCAGATAAATAAGCACATTTTCTGTCGATGACACAACTCTTAAGTAATCTTTCGCTCCAATTCATTTGTTTCAATTGCTCTTAACGGGCGGCAGACTGTTGAAGCCTTAACGGACAGCCGACTGCTAATGGCTTGTCAGTCTGTTCAAGACTTAATGGACACCGCCCGTTAAGAGTGTATTTTCGATACACTAAAGTACCGGCAGCGTTTTAAGCGACTCTGACCCTTCGACCCGTCGTTTGCTGTTGCCACACATTACTACGCACATGACACCACCTTCATGACAGATAAATAAAAACTAAAAAGATTAACTCTTATCGACAGGCGATCATACATATTGATACAATGTTCATAACTAGGGGGCGGATTCTGAAAACATCGCCAAAAATGGTCAATATAATTCTTTTAAAATATTTTGAAAATGCCCTAAAACAAAGAAAAATGAAGTAAGAAAGTTAACCAAAACCACTTCAGATGAACAACTCAAACTGTTGAATATGTTACTGATGTAATCGAAATATTTTCTTTTGTTCAAGTGAACTCAGCTTGCAAACTTTTGGTTCTTTACTAGAAAATTTCTGCCTATCGCGAAGTCGGCCGAACTGACAATGGCGCCGATTGGCGTCACAGAAACCTTAGATTACACAGCTCTCACAACTGCTGACATTACAATACATGAGCGAAGAAATAGAACAGGCCACTCAGGAACTCTGTGGCGAACATTTGTTGTGTCTCATAAGTATTGTTTGAAGCTAATATTAAAATCTATGAAATTAACGAAAAAAAAAATACTTAAAAAGGTAAGAAAGTACTTATTAGTTGAAATCGACGAAAAATGCCCAAAGTAACATAAAAATAGGTCATTTCGTTTTGTCAAACATAAAATTAATTTATATACCAAACGGCATTGTTCTGAAGTGAAAAGAAAGAAATTACATTTCATAAAATCCGCCCCCCATTAATAACCTTCGCCACAGCCGAAATTT
Organism: Acheta domesticus; assembly: GCA_031308135.1. Taxonomy (NCBI): domain Eukaryota; kingdom Metazoa; phylum Arthropoda; class Insecta; order Orthoptera; family Gryllidae; genus Acheta; species Acheta domesticus. The sequence goes on from JAHLJT010008756.1 coordinate 2,531,731, forward strand.
ATCGCCTCCACGAGTGCGTGTGAGTCAGCTGAGCGGTAACGCTGAACCCTGGCTGTGAGAAAGGAAACAAATCCTCGCAACCTGATTGCTTCAGAGCAGGTCACATGACAGGTGAGGGAGCGAGGCTAGAGAAATGTCAGAGTCGCTTATACGGTGCCCGTACTACAGTTCAGTTACACTCTGCGTTCAATTACACTATGTATATAGAAGAATCCGCGTAAGAATGAGCCAAAGTGACAGTTCGCTAAAACAAGTGAACTTCGCATGTACTTCAGAGAAGTATCCCTCCGCCGCGACAGCTGTTCAGTCACGCCTGTTCATGAAGTGTTTATGGCTCCCGTTAAGGCATCATGGCTTCCAATGGTTCGCAACCGTGTAGTTACGTGAAAATAAATATAAAACGCAAAGCACAGAACCACGAAACGCTCACAATCACAGCTCCCTGCATCTCATCACCTGCCGGAAACACGTGGACCTTGCACCTCACATTCAAAGGCTCGGTTTTAAAATAAACATAATGCTTATCACACAAAAAGTAAATTCAATATAATGTTTATTAAGAAAGGAATTTTTACAGAAGAGCACGTAACTAGAGCCGGACAAAAAACGCCAATAGTTTCGTTCGTTCTCGGCGGCGATACCAAGCGCGCTGATACTACTATGTCCGAGAATGCCAGTTTCGGAACAACCTTTATCGAGAACGAACGATACCAAAACTTGGCCTGTTATCGGTGTGCGCCGACGGCGTCAAATAACTGCTGGAGGCGTCACCGGAGCTCTCGCTACCGTTCAGTATAGCTCAAACTCGAGGCAGTCTGGCGGTATATTTTGTTGAATAAGGCAAATTATTTTTGCGATTTGCGAGATTTGTACGTTGACCAAACGCACAAGCAATCTAGCAGCACCTGTAATTTTTGTGGATAGCGTTAGGCTTTTGACATAAAATCATTTCAACTTTCACTAATCCCAGCCGTTTGGCACTAAACCTCTATTTTTTTGTCCAGATCAAGACCGAGGATGTCATTTGTTTTTGAATTTGACATTCTGTATCTTTATATACCACAAGCTTGCTTTCCTCTTAATTCTTGACACAAAGAAAACAAGCGGATTATCGTAGGTGACCGATGGGTCATGGGTGATCGGTGGGCTCAGATATGCAATGCAAACATCACTCGCGTCTCAGGGAGCAAGTCGATAATCCCGACTTCCCGACGTTGATATCTCACCGTCCCACATTTTCTTCCAGAAAGGCAAAGGAAATGGAAAGAAGGTTCTGTTAATTGAAAGAATTACACATTAGGTCTCTTTCGTACGCCAGTGATAGAATCAAAGTCAATTAAAACATTTATTTTTATCATTTCAAGGCTTATATTAAATTGCAGCATTTTTCTATGGCGCAAAAATGTTATAAATTTATTAATTTTCTCCTCACTTAATATGGTGTATAAATGTAGTATATTATAATTAATTATGTATTTCGAATTTCTGAAAACTCTACCCGTGTGTGGCGATAGGGCAAGGAGTTGAATAGGCTGATTTGCAGTAGGCGTTGTTTGGTCGCCAATTGTTTCACCTAATTCTGAGGCCACGACGGCTTACGTCAACTGTTACACAATAAACTGTGTCCCAGTGCAATGATGTATATACATATACTCCTAGATGGATGACAGTCCGCCTTGGCGTTGAGGCCACCCAAGGCGCCATTTTGCACGGCAAAAACCTTGTTCGTATTGCCGAAAGCGGTATGTTGTAGTGAGTTTTCTCTTGAGTGATTAGTGAAACATTTTTTTGTTTTGATTTTTTAAATGTTTTTATTTTGATCTTTACTTAATGTAATTGTTATTTTCAAAATTGGCCCAGGAAATCAATTATTTTTGCCTTTGTTTTATCCATGTTTTACCACTATAAAGGTGGGTTCACATCAATATCGTGTTGTGGAATCTTAGTCTTAAGTGTTCATGTTTTGAACATGTATTTTAATCTATTCATTCATTCTCTAAAGTAAGTTTGGTTCTATTTCCTGTTATGTAAAATTAAAAGAAACATTATTTATTATTTGAATATTTTCTTTCGATGGTGAAAGGTACCATTTGAATGTTTGTTCCTGCAAAAAGTTTTGTATTCATATGCAAATAAAAATGTCTGCCCATAAAAAGTACATATGTACTATATTTCCCTACGTGTTTTCATTTAAATCTCTCTGTCACCTCCCAAATCCAGCAGTTATTTACAACCATCCATTAAGAGAGAAAAAAGGGAAATTTGGAGTGAAACGCAGTTTTTCTAATCACATGAACAATAAGTACGTCTTATTCTTATATTTGAAAACGGAATATTGCAACAGAGAAAGAATCCTTAATAATAAAGCTGCCATAGTAATAATAATTTACTGTCACGTGCAGTATTAACATATAATTGATCTCTTCTGAAGTAGTATAAGAAGTTTGTACCTGTAAGTCATCATAAAAAACAAGTCCTCATTTTTGCAAGTCTCTGGTAACACTATGTCATGCTGTTCGTAGTTTCATGTAAATTATAAAATATCTTTCGACAATTCGTTGTTGCCTACTCCTTTACTTTCTTATGATGGAAAGAACCATGTTAATAAATACAATGTATACGTGTTACACTCGTAAAATTTTACCGAACTGTCATGGGCTGCATTTGACATTCGAAGCTTTTGCCGTGCAACATGGCTCCCGTGTACGGCCTCACCTCCGCCTATTGGGAAAGCGCGGAGTCAGCCATCTAGTGGTATTTATATACATCATTGGTCCAGTGACGAAAGGACGTTTTCACGCAGGAAAAAAACAGTACCCATCTTAATTTTGTTTTGCATATGCGATTTTTATTACGTAAAGATGAAATTAATACCAAAGTGAATTGTGTTTAATAAATATGCCTTACATTCGAATTGGTAAGAAACTTAAATGACCTAACAATAGACATGATATGAATTATTTTTCCCTTAACACATATTTTTGTGCTTTCGGATCTAATTCTGGAATGTAAACGTTTATCATTATTTTCTTTGCTTACTTGAAAATAAACTGCAGGTCTATTTACATTATCAAAGATTCCAATTAATAACCTTGATTTCAATGATGAAAAATTATTTGAAAACAATTGATGAAAATTATTTTAGTTTTATTATATTTTATTGATATTGCTAAAAAAGCGTATTTTAAATTACTTTTTGCACACTTTTTTTGCTTCTAATTATTTAAAAAATTGTATCATTTTCTCTCTAAAATTATTTGCAATGAATCGAGTGTTACTTGTCCACCAATTAATAGATAAATTGAAAGTTTATTTTACTGCGATTATAATTCATCAATTACAATTAAATGAAAAGAGTTCTGCGATCACAATACGTGGTGACATTAAATCCCGCAGTTACGTCGAGCGTGCCGAGCCGCCGAGCGCCCGGCGGCGGACCGCTTTTGTCGAGACTGCGGAAACCGGCCGATACTGACGAGAACAGCCGAGAATGGAGCGGTCCCGATAGTTTCGATTCTAGAAGGAGACCTACGTGTAGTTTTCAACAGGCAGATAAGGAGCGCGCGCGACCTTCGAGGCTCCGAGACTGAGAAAGCAAAGCCGGCGATAACGATCGATAATAGAATGCGTTTTGCCCGGCTCTAACACGTAACACTGCACTTCGTAATTTCAATTATTTCTCGTGGCGCACTATATTTTCGTCGGACAGGACATCACAAAGGGAAGCGTCGAAGCCATTTAAAAGTTAGCCAACTGGAAACAAACGAATGGAGGAAGCGGAAACTAATGGGATCAAAGACCACAGAGCCTTCAGTTATGTTACCAGCTCTAGCTGTCAAAATGGCTCATTCTTATAAAAATCGCTCCATACAACTAGTTATATACAACTTGCTTTGTATGTAACTAGTCCAGTATTACCAAAGAATAACATGTATACTGCGATTTTCGTAACTTTGTCCCTGACAGAAATCAGCTGTTCGCGGTTTCATCCAATCGGGAGCTTAAACGTCACCATAGTGACGTCACTGTCGCGAATACAAGCTCCTGATTGGATGGCAGCGAAACAGCCAATTCTTGTCAGGGACAAAGTTACGAAAATCGCAGTATAAGCGTGTCAGCGCCCCTACCTGTCGCTCGGAGCAGTCCTGGGGGCTGCGCGGCGCAGGCGCACGCCGCACGCCTCGTGGCGCTGCACCAGCACGTGGCCCTCCGTGCTGTTGCGGCCGGGCGTCAGCAGCACCACGGGCACGCGCGCCGTCGACACGGCTCGTGGCCACGCACCGCCTTGCGCGACGCCCCGCACGCGCCCGCGCACCGCACCACCTGCACGCGGTCCGGCGAGAACTGCAACAGGAGCGCTCGCAACGTCAGCATGCGCCACCAAAATCCGATTTAAACATAGCTGCACTTCAACGTCACGATCTGGAAGGAGATGGGAACACTGTCATCCACTCAGGAACTTCGTTAAGACTAACATTTTTGGTACTGGGAACTCTCGATTAGATAACGATGTCCCCCTCTACTTGCCAGCTCGTGGCCTTGAAGAGTATTTATGTTTAAATCGGAATATATACTTCAATTAAAACATGAGTCTGTTGACTCTTGATCAGCTGTGACGCTGTCATCCAATTGGGAGATTAAACGTCACTACAGTGACATCTCTGGTGACATTCAAGTTCCCGTTCGGATGACAGCGCCACAGCTGATCAAGTGTCAACGTACTTAATATTTTAATCGAAGGATGGCAGATTTTGTACGGCCAAGAGTTGGGGAACCATTATAAGTACTGATGACCGCACCTCAAGGTTAGCCAGTCTCAGCCGGTGGTACGAGGGATACAGGCCACATATACTTGGTTTTAAACACAACTGCACTTGACGCAAATCAGCTGTTACAATCGGGAGGTTGAACGTCACAATAGTGACGTCACTGTAGGTGACGCCTACGCTCCCGATTGGATGACACCGTAACAGCTGATTTATATCAAGTGCAACTCTAAATAAATCCGAAGTATAAGCATTGTCCCTCGATGACTCTTTATGAGTCAAAAGGTACTCTACGATAGACAAACAGCTTCTGCGCAAATTCTTGTATTCGGCATTCTTCATGTTCTAATGTCATCTATTTGAACTTGTTAATTTTTTTCATACACGTGGAAGTCTAATGAAGATCATAATTCAAGGAATGGAAAAAGGGCTTGACGCAGATCAAGACGTTTTGCCACCTAGCTCCTCAACTTGGCAGATTTCGTACCTTGGCGCCTTCCGCAGAGTTGAGCGGAGTCACGGTGACGAGGACGGGGCGCAGGCGGCACAGCGGCTCCTGCAGTTTTTGCAGAAATTTCCGGTCGCGGGCCCACGACCTGCTCGCTGTCATACAAAAAGGTACTTGTAGGAAAGAGACTACCAAATTGTTAAAATATAATTTAGGGAAAAAGTGTTAAAAATATTATTTCTTGCTTTGAAATACATCCATAATTCTCCAGAGAAAATTGACTTATAAGATTTATTTGAGCTGAAACAAACTGTAAAGAATTTAATTTAAACTGTAGTTGTCATACACTCACATTCTGTTTTAAGTTCTACCTAAAATTATTTTTGATTGGTAATTCATGCTTGTAGGAAAGATCCTTGTACACACGAAAGTCGCTTTTGTCATTATTTGTATTTTAAGAATGTTTTACAGTTTATTTCCTTTGTCTGTAGCCTTTCTTTTTCCTTAAATGTAATCCTACATCATGATGATATGAATCATGAAGTATGAATTCAGTGCGAAATTGCATTGACAATTCACGAATGATTTGACGCACCACTTGAGCACACAACATTGAGCTAACTTTCAAATTCTTACTCTTTAAAAGTTATATTGGATCATTGTACGTACGATTAAAATTATACTATATCAATAAATATGCATTGACTGTTGATGTAAATAAAATGTATGCGTAAGAATAAAAAATATTCTCTTGATTTTTTTATTGTGATTTTTACAAGGTCAAAAGTTTAGAAGAAACGTTCCGGAAAAATAGGCCAGGGAAGTTTTGTGACGTCTTACGGAATAGTCGGAAACCTCAGTGATAACTCCGACGCCACGTCCTGAAATAGCAGCATCGTGTTGACCGGAAGATTCGGCTTAGATATTTCCGACTGTGGTATTTACGTCATGATCTTCTGATGACCTCTACTAAATATGCCAACTTTTTATTACTTGAATTTTGAAGAAGAAATTGTTTTCTTTACGTCACAGGATAAGTTACAGTTAGGTATCAAGTGTACGAGAATTTAATAATATTCACAGCATATAATTGTTTTACTTAAACAATTACCCTGGAAGATTTTCTCCAATTTAATGAATTACCTCTCAATTCTTCTTCTTTAGTTAAAACTCAATAGGTAATGACAAATATAATTACGTATCATTGTGGACAATGATGAAAAAAAGAAGTTAGCTAGATTTTATTTACGTCGAAAAAGGAAAATAATGTTTTTAGTAATGTGAAAAATGAAATAATATACAAGTTTATAAAAGCTTTACGAGTTAACATTCCTGATGTAGTAAATTTTAAAATAAATCAAAAACTAGAAGAAATTAAAACACCGTCATGAATAAAGTCACGTGATATAAAATGTCTAAAGCATCATTTTACACAGACTACTTGTAAAAGTGGTTCTTTCAGGGCATGTGTAGTGTGTTAAAAGTTTCATTTTAGCACTAGTGTTAAAAGTGAGACGATGCCCAAGGGTTCAGATAAATCTGTGAAAATAACAAGGAAAACAAAATAATTTCGTTTGACCGCTTCAGCTAGTGTTGACCTTAACCTCATTAAGTAATTTGTATATTTGAATAAAAATAAAATGAAAACCAGTAAGGTAGTCTAAAAATAGTGTATGACTCACGGGGTTAAAGTGGACTCGCATCATAAATAATTAGTTTGGAAGTTAAAGACAATAAAATGTATTCTCGCAACAGTGGTCACCTGAAGATTCACATGGCACTGATTCATTAACTTAAATTATAAAGTGTAAACCCCTTAGCCTCGAAGAAGCACAACTTACGTAATGGCTCGAAGACATACTCCTCTGATCCTTCGTTGAATTCTAAGTGGCTTTCGCCACCAGATGAAGAGGCTCTCGGTATCTGCACATTCAACACAAGTAATTATGACCTAATTTGGAATATATTTCTAAGATCTGCTCTTTTATGAATCACCCAAAGTCATATTCATTTTAATTCTGAATTAACAAAAAGTACAAATAGTAATATTTGCCCTTCAGCAAATTTCGCCTGATGCCGTTTCACACACAGATAATTAAGCTTTTCAATTATACACTTTCGACATAAGACTTTATTATCCATTTTAATACAAAAGATAAGAATAGTTTGAGTGACTCACCGATTAAATTTACTTTAGGTTTGCAATTTAAATTTTTTCTTAGAAAAATAATATTAGTAATTAATTAGGTTTATAATTACACTTTAAAATAAGTAGAAGTATACATTACGGAAACAAAAGAAAATAACTCGAAGTCCAATATAATCACATTACGCACAATTGTGTCTATTTCCTACCGTTTAGACTAAACTAGGGCTAGACCTCCCAGTGTGTGAATGAATGGACGAGTCACTCATGTTGATAATGGAATGAATGACGATGGATAAATGACAGGAAACACAAAACAAACGGGAAAACCCGAAGGAACTCTGCCGCGGATCCTCACAGTCCAACATAACCCATAAAATCTACCGATACAGAAAGATCTACCGATACTGATCTACAGAGAGGAACTGCTAGCGTGATGGTCGCTACGTAACGGGTAGCTCTGGAACAGACTACGATGTGCAACACGAGATGTCGACGTTCATAGTAAGGGATCCTCCCCTTAAGTGCCCTTGTCATCTAAAGTGTCCTCAAGAGTCAAGTTTCTCAAGTATGTACTTGGGAGATGCCGCGTCCAAGGGTACCGAGGTTTCGGCCACCATTCTGCGACCTTCTTCAGAACGTAATGCCTGAGGGTTAGTGCATTTCGCCCTGAGGAAGGTCGCAGAATGGCGGCCGAAACGTCGGCCCTGTGCCTTGGACGCGGCGTCTCTCGGACAGCCAAGTACATACTGACTCCGGCTGCGGAAGCTCACGCTCTCAAGTTCCTCAAGTGTCAGGCAGGCAGTAATCTTTGACGATAAGACCGACGATCCGTAGCACTCACAAAACGTGAAAAGGCCTTGGCGCTTTTGTAAAAATCTCAAGGATGCCTAAGAAGGTTTGCTTAATAAAAATGTAATTTGTTTCATTCTTGAGAAGAAAAATCTTTAATAATTAACTCCATTGAATGCTTCGGTTGTAAATGTAGAAATAATAAACGATATGTAGTTGTTCAAAAAAGTGGCATAGCGTAAGCTATATTGACTGGAGAGTATTCTATCGAGTTTAGGTCAAATGATGACCGTTTTTAAATTACCGACTTAATTTTCGACTTTTATTAAGACTTTTTTCTGGGCATTTTAAAATGCAGCGAATTCTCTGCTACTTTCAAAAATCTTGCTCCACCCTCTTGCCCGTGCGCGTACAGGATAAAAAAGAACACTTCCATTTAAACACTCAGTATTCTCTCGCCTTTTGAGTGTCTGATCGAATTCACACAAATGCAGGAGCAGTACCACAAACAACGGGCCCAAACCCCCTGCGATTCCTGTCGCCACTCCCATATTTGAGGCTGGTTGTTGGGCTGATTCCCATCCCCTTATGACCCATCGCCTATGGGTTGGAAAACCCCAGAAGTACTGCAAGTACGTGAAGGTCCGAACTGAGCTGTAGCGCTATTGAAAAGAAATGAGCTCTCTATTTTCAAACCCGAACCCAGATAATCCTGACGTCCTCCTGGAAGGACGACGTCACTCATTGTTGAAATAATGTATTTTCGTGAATAATACATTGTTGTAACGGACAGTGGCACATCTATATAAAACTTAAGTTGTGTTAGTTCCGCCGTTTATTACTCAAGAACGGCTGGGCCAATTTTAATTGTCTCTATTTTTTATTCATCTCCACTCCGAATAACATAAAAACGAATAAAATATCGAAAAAAATGGCGTTACAACGCCCTGAAGAATAAAAAACTAAATATTCTGCAAATACAACCCGCCACACTCGGTAATATATGTCTTTAAATAATTCCTAAGCGAATCGTAAATTTTGAGGCCAAAGTCCTCAAAGAAACGTTTTTTACACCGTAATATACAGGATGAGATCTTCTTGAACATTCTATTACATTTTTTGCTGGTCCGACGTTTCTCGATATAATTCCACCTGCTCAGAGACGTGCAGAATCAGCAAGTAAATGTGAATGAGAGGGACAGAAACAGGCAGAGACAGGGACAGAAAGGGAGAGGAGAGAGGGAGGGAGAGGTAGAGACGGAGAGAGAGGATAAAACGAGTAAAGAGAGAGAGGGGAAGACGAACAAAGAGGGAGACGGTGAGGGAGACGGAGAAAGAGAGAGACGGGGAGATGGAGAGTGAAGGAGATAAAGGGTAGCACAGTGTCTGCCGGGTTCCGCTAGTATTTATAAAAAAGTACATTAAGTCACTGTCACAGTTATTTTGATGCTATCATTAACAGTTACTGAGAAATTTCGTTTTGAAAATATTGCAATTTTGCAATGAATGAATTGATAGATGATGTTCGTGATGGGTATGTATATTTCTTTCATATGGTGGCAATAACTCTGAAACTGTTAATATAACACCTTAAAGGAATGATATACATTATTTGTAGAGTTATATTACAATTGATGGTTTTCGTCAATAGTTATTCAATGTAATTTTGAACTGTTCTTCCAGAAGAACGACGGGGTAATATATGGTCATTTTATACACAGAGGAAAATATGTACACTGTAGGAACTTTTGGACATTTTATAAATAACCTTTAGGAACTTTTGGACATTTTAGAATTGATGATGCCGTACTTTGGAAGACACGGCTGCAAATAATTCACAAAAGGAAAACCATTTAGATACAGATTCAGATTCTGGTGTGGAAGTACCAGTTGCGGATGTACTCTCCGGCTCGAACCCAACCAAGTAGCTGGCGGAAGTGAAGATTATGAAACCAAGGTATGGACTACTGTGTGTTAATGACCTTAGCAAACCAGTCACATCCACATGCTCCATATCGAATTTTCTTTGATAACTTGTTTTCCAGTGTTGAACTACTACATGATCTAAAGAAGAGGGTCACGGAATCAACTTGAGTAAGAGGAAGGAGAGTTAACATCTGTAGATAAAATTATAAAAGGATAGATGGTATCGTATAAAGTTTGTTCCGACTTAGCATCAGGTTTGCTCATTCAGGATCAGTTCATTGCAATGACAACAGTATTGTTGCTACTGCCACCAACTTTGTCACATTGCACATTTCAACCATAGCATTCTGTAGAAAGATTTTCCAGGCAAAAAAGAAAAGAATTAGCGTACATGCCTAAACTATTACATTCCTACAAAGCTCATATGGGGGGGGCAGAGATCAAGCTGATCAATATGTATCCTTTCATAGTTGTTCCACAAGAAGAAAAAAATGGTACATTTGATAGACCTGCAGAGCAAACTACCTTGATCCTTACAAGCCCAATAAAGAAGCAGTTCATCTGACATTGGCGATGAAGTTGCCACTGCAATACGAGAGCGCAACAAAAGGGACTTCTAATAGAGGGCGCAACAAGATTCTCGATTTGATGGAAGGAAGATAATGCTGCATTACCAACGGACGAGATAACGCAAAAGAAATAACTGAAATGTCAAAATTTCCCCTACAATGTGTCTAAAATGTGATGAACCCCTTCACGTTTGCAGCTACATTAGCGATAATTTTACAAGATAAACATTAATCTTCTCATGACCATACACGTTTTAATGTGAAAGACATATTCTCTAAAATATGAATTTGTAAAAGGATATTTTTATTATTTAAGATACTTGTGTTAGCTATGCATTTTTGTTAGGGGGCCCGGATAAAACAAAGTTTTGCGGGCGGGTCCGCACTAATTTCGTTACACTACGGAGCGCTATACTCACGTTGGCGGCGATGACGGGGCGTACGGTGATTGCCTGAGCTGCAGCGACGAGCACCAGTGCTGCGACGGCGGAAGCCATCCCGGGCGGCAGCGTCTTGGGAGGGCGTCGTGGGCGACTGAGGGCGAGGGAGCGGCCGGCGCTGCTCTTAAGCTGCCACCGCATCCGGGCGGACGCGGGCGGCGAGACCGCGCGAGCGCCTCGACGCGTCACTTCACATTACGTTACGACACGACACAACACGACACGTCACGTCACGCCGTCCGCCGGCCTCTAGAAGCCGCGAGGCACCACGCCGGACGACCGCTGCGCACTGTGGCGGAACTAGAGTTGGCCCCTCCCCTCTCCTGCCGGTGGTTTCAGAGACCTTGTGGACCATGATTCCCACCTTCATAACGTACAATATTCTTAAACAATTGTAATAGTTTTCTGGCCTTAAACTCTTTTGCACAACACCTTACCCACGTAATAAGAGGTGGTGCCACAGAACTCGTTCCGTTTCCTTGTCTTTTTCTTCTCACGTAACATATTTTCATGATTGCCCTTACTTTCTTCACTAGTTTTGTTCTCTGGTAAAGGTTCTTCTCCGTCGTAATTTCCTTCACGCTCTTCTTGAGTTCGTTCTCTTCCTCCACTTCATCCGTGTCAACCCATTTTTTTCTTCCTCTTCCAGAAATTAATCCTCCACATTTAGTTCAATGATATTAAAATGGACATCAGTCACTTCTGTCCTGCCATGAACGATGCCCTTTTCAAAATCATTGATTCAATAACTAATATTCAAAAAGATATAATATTTCACTACCTTAGAGTCAGACTGACGTAACTACAATTTTTGTGTACGAACCTTACCAGATCAGAACTTATTTCAGAAGTCAGGGCTTGAAGTGTCTACAAAAGTATATATCTGAAAGGATGAAGGAAAGGTGAAAGGAACATAAAATGTGTTATATTTGTCTGTCTCTCAACATTTCGTGTGTGTGTGTGTGTAGTAACGTCAGTCTGACCCTAAGGTAGCTATTTGTCGATTTATTATTATATTAACAGTTAACGTATTTTAAAAAATAGAGTATGATTTCCGGAGATACAGAAATAGACGGATGAATATATCGATGTGCAGTTATTATATTTCCTGATGTTTCCAAGCGCTGATGGTGGTGTTGGACGTTCACAATCATTGCTCTTTAACAGGACTGTCATGAATCAAGATTGGAATCGTAAAAAATATTTGAGTAACTTATTTCCATAGGCAAGCACTACCTAAAACAACAGGAGCGGGGAACTAAATTTCTGGGGCCTCTTTTCCGGAACTTTTTTATATTTGTACATATGACTTTTTATTAGTAAATAATAAATCATAAAAAAATTTAATGATTACTATTGATATAACTTTAATGATTACTATTGATAAATATTGTTTGCAGGTTTTATTTGCACCATATATCTAGAGTGAGTGAGATTAAGGGTTTTGCATGACATTTCCGACCCGGTCTGAATACCTTTCTTTGACGTATAAAGGTCTGGACAGCTTTCTCTGCGTCGCAAATCAATTATTTTTGTAATGAAAGGACACATCGATGACATTATTTATTATTACCAAAACAACTTGATAACCGCACACGACAGTTAAATCAAAACCACAAAAGAAACTAGTGGTTCCGTAGAATGGCACAGACTTTCTCGTACTAGTGAGCATTCTATTTCCTTCGGCGTCTTAAAGACTACCAGGACCTCTCACGGAACCTACCGTTTCTCTGGGGTGTGGTGAAGAGAATCTTCGCGCGTCCCGAATATTTCGTAGACATATCTCGATTCTGCACCATTACATATTTGCTCGTGGTATCCATTGGCCTCGCCTCGATTCTTGAATCCTTGTTCTGGGTGCGAGATCCAGTTCCTCAATTAAACACACATGTTGCACTGAAATACCTGTCAGACCAAGATACTGAATAAGGATTATGATATAGATGCAATAGCCCCTGGATGGGCGAGGTGGCCAGAGCGAGGCCCACTCAGCGCCTCGGTCTGAAAAGTCGCGGTTCGTGTCCCCTCCGCGGGCGTGGTTGTTGGTACCTTATCTTCCAACTACGTGTGTTGTCGCGAAAGGACATGTGAGTTTGCTGACCACAGACCGAGCGGCCCGCAAGTGGGTGTAGTGTGAAGATGGAGTCCCCATTCGGGTCATGGGTTCTCGGCGCGGTTAGTCGAAACTGATACCCCCTGAAGCTCCCAAAGCCCCAGGAAGAAAAAAGAAAAAACGAATGGTGCTACACAATGGCACAGACTTTCCGATATTAGTTTTCTATTTCCTTTGGTCTTGGCTAGTTATTCGGACTTGACACATACTCTTGCCAGCTGCCATCTATCGCCGCCCAACAATTGCCATCTATCGCCGACATTTTCTTAATTTTTCACAGCTGCCATCTATCGCCGACATTTTCTTAATTTTTCGGTTTCCTAGAGATAGAACGGAAATATTAATTTTATAATATTAAAGAACAGTAAAACCTCGTGCTAAATGGCAATTTTCTTTGAAAAATGTCCAGCCGTTTTTGAGAAAATGGCGTTTAAGCGCTACTAATATTGCGAAATTTGAAGCTCTTTTTCACAGAAAATGTTTGAGTTTTCGAAAACCTTCACTTGAAGTCATTTGAAGCATTTACACTCACAATTAACTTACTGTTTACAAATTGCTGGTATTAAGCATATTAAAGATGTGAAAGTTCTTTCAAAAAATGACATTTGTGTAATTTAAAAAAAACAACTAAAATGAGCTTTACGTCATATTAAAAAGTGAAATTTGCACTATCCGTTCGAAAAGTTTGAAGAAAAAATTTGAAGCTATTTATGAGAAAATGGCGTTTCAGCGTTTCTAAAAAATACGGAATTTTGAGCTAGATTTCACAGAATACAGTTGAGTTCTCGAAAAACTTTATGACATTATTTAAAGCACATGTACTTGTAAATACGATAATGTGAACAAATCGCCGCTAATGTAAATAGTAGCGACATAAGAGACAATTCAAAAAAATTACATTTCTGTAATTTTTGAAAACAAACAAAGGAATAGAGAAATATGCAGTTTATGTCATCTAATAGTGTACATTTAGTACTATCCCTACCAAAAGGTGAAAGAAAAAATTTGGAGCCGTATTTGAGAAAATCTTATTTTTGGTATTTTTTTAATTGCACACATTGAACGCAATATTGCGCAAAAACTACTGAAATTTTCAAAAATGTGCATGACCTTAATGAAAGAACTCACTTTGGAGAAAAAAATTTATTTGAAGGAAAAATCTGTATCTTCAATTTTCTAGTTTTAGAAAGATGCCGAAAATTTTCAAGCTTTTGCAATTTTCGAAAATTCAGAGTTAACCGTGAAAATCGGTCCTGTGCTACCTTTAGACTTTACTCTATCCTTACAAGAAATTTAAAAAAAAATTGAAAATGTCCGGGTTGCTTAATGTAAAGTAACTCCAAATTTTGAAGAATAATTTTGAAAATCGCGGCGCCTCGAGTGGAGCCAGATCGACAGGGAAATATCCATTTTGGAAGAAATGGTACCTATGGTTTAGGCGCTAGTGTTGTTCACAGACTGACTGACGGACGGACGTTCTGAAAACCACTTTTTCGGTATCAAGGGATCGCAAAACGTGAATTTCGGTTGAAATCTCAAAATCGATTTTCCGCAGCATTACATGACTTTCCCTATACTACCTATATTACTCCTATATACGTACGTATACGGGAAAATAAAAAGGGGAAAAAGAAATTGTATTGGTGTAATAATCCAGAGATTCGGACTACCTCCCATGTCTCAAACACAACTGAAAATATTAATGTGTTACGTGGGTTTCGAACTCACGGCCTTCCAAGTGCCTATGTACTTATGCTCATCTGCTCCATGACTTGTCTCACGAGGCCGACTGTGTAACATAAACATACGGCTTCGTAACACAATCATTTGATAAACTAATGAAATATCTAAAACTCTACATGCATACGCGACCTTTACTGTGCTTTGTATCTCTGTATCTGAATAACTTTGAGACCATTCATTTACATAAGAATAATGGAGACATAGGAGTTAAGTAGTATTAAGACCTGTGAACATTGCACTCAATAATGGAAAATATTCCCAAAATAACTTACTGTACAAAAACGTTTAGAACAATATATATTTAGCACGTAATACTTAACATAAAAATTTAGTTTACTATTAATGTAATGATTATAATGGAAAAATAATGTATTATCAAAATCACGTACATTTTTTCACGTTTTCTCCATATTTTCTGTCCTTCGTTAGTAGAATTGAAGACATAAGAGTAATAATTTAGTGTTATATTATTTTTTTATAAAATAAAATTTTAGTGTTATATGTACATTTTCATTGAAAATGTTTGGAGCACGGACCGCGTGTGATCTTTCTTTCCTCTTCCTAGTCCCATTCTCACACATTTATATTCACTACACTCTGAATCTGAATCACTGAAATTGTCACTGATTCAATCAGTGAGAGCCGAAGTCACTGATATCTTCAGTCGAAATGGGTAGTTTCGCTGACAATCAGCGAACATGCGAACCTTTTCGTAATGACCGCCAGCATTTCACTGGTCATCAGTGGTAAAAGTGCCGCGCCACCATAGCTCACTGATCGTTCAGTCCTCACGTACAATTAGTGTCACAGATTTCACTGATTCAGTGAAGTTTCACTGATTCAAAAAGTGGACCCAATTTTCACCGATTTGTTCAGCTCAATTCACTGATTGTCAGTGGTAGAGTTATAACTTACACTATCAGTGAATAGTCACTGTCAATCAGTAGTTTTTCACTGATTCAGACTGAGAGAGTACACTATCGCACAATCCGGGGGACCGGTCGCGAGCCTAGAGCTTCTCTCGGCTGGGGCGGTGCCCTGCGGTACGTGATGCCAGGTTGGGGAAAATCCCTCAAGCTGACGCGTCGGATTTTGCCCTCCAGCGGGAGATGTTCACTGCCACCTCTCGCGACAAACAAATGCACTACACCCACGGGTCTAAATTACGTTAGAAGTTGAGGAGCCCGAAATCACTAATCAATCAGTCAATCAAAAATACTGTCCAACTTAATACTGTTCGACTGAATCAACAGATAAAAAATTAAGTGTTGAAGAAAATGTATTAAACGTAACTAGGAAATAACCGTCTTAAACACCACGTTTCACATTCAAGATAAAAGTCTCTAAAAATAACCGATTAGGGGAAAAAAAGAAGGAAAAATATTAAATGCATTTTCCCGTCGGAAGTTTAACTGCGGTTCACAAAGCGCTTGGTCAGCGTCACTGCAAATTGAATTAGATCTCCGGCTTCGTCCCGGAATTTCCGAGCCACCAAAATACGCATTCCAGTAATATCTACTCGTATAAACATAATTTCCTGCAACCTCGGTAGCGTTCGGTTACGATTGAGCAACTGAAGCTAGATAGAAACTTCAGTTTCTTTGCTAATTCTTGTTTAGGTACTGAGCAAGAGCAGATAGTTGCCTGCCCTACCTATCTCGACGAAGACACGACGAATAACGACTACCAGTTGCCGTCATACGACATACATACACACACGGACATACATTCCCTCTGCTAACTTTGTGGTGTAGACTAGGGAGTACACCGCCCGATATTCAAGGACCACCTAATGCCAGGAAAGGGATCAGCCGGGAGATAAATGAGATTTTATATGACTTAAAAATTGTTTCATGACTAAAATTAATTGTAATTCTTCTACCTCTTGTAGAACAAGCAAATAAAAATATGGCATGCAAAACACATTCACAAAGTAAACAAATAAAAAATTAAGTTCTCTACGCCGGACCCAGACGGATTATGAAATAATATACCAACACCGTTTCTTAAAATTGTATGTTCATAAATAGTTGTGCAATCATTGAAGTGCGTTTAATACTCTTGAATTAAATGTCTTTTAAGCTCGGCACCCTTGGAGACTTGGTTAGATATCTGATAAATGGAAGCATTGAAAATTTCCTTTATGGGTTGGACCCACACCATAACACACAGACTATAGCACGATTTTTTAAACGTGCGTCTGACAGATATCAGCTGTTGCGGCCAGCTTTAACAGCTCTCTCTCCTCATCGGAAGCTTACACGTCACTACAGTGTGACGTTTTATAGTGACACAACTGTTACTGTTACAACTGGCCGTCAGAGCTGATACCTCTCAGACGTACGTTTAGAAACAGGGACCGAAAAGGTATTGAATAAGGTAAAAATACCGGTATTTTTTCATACCGGTATAAACTTTATTCTTTTATACCATTAAAATACCTTTATAGGACGTCTATACCAGTATGGACGTCCATAAAGGTTATACCGGTATTTTCAATGGAAATAGTGTCGCGTTCGCGCCCCCAAACGCGTGCGCGCTGCCCCGCACGCGCGCGCGCCCCACACTCACGTTCGCGCTCCCCCCTACACGCGCGTTCGCGCTCCCCCTTCACGCGCGTTCGCGCTCCCCCCTTCACGCGCGTTCGCGCTCCCCCCTTCACGCGCGTTCGCGCTCCCTCTTCACGCGCGTTCGCGCTCCCCCCTTCACGCGCGCTCGCGCTCCCCCTTCACGCGCGTTCGCGCTCCCCCTTCAAGCGCGTTCGCGCTCCCCACTTCACGCGCGTTCGCGCTCCCCTTCACGCGCGTTCGCGCTCCCCCCTTCACGCGCGTTCGCGCTCCCCCCCTTCACGCGCTTTCGCGCTCCCCCCTTCACGCGCGTTCGCGCTCCCCCTTCACGCGCTTTCGCGCTTCACCCTACACGCGTGTTCGCGCTCCCCCCTTCACGCGCGTTCGCGCTCCCCCCTTCACGCGCGTTCGCGCTCCCCCCTTCACGCGCGTTCGCGCTCCCGCCTACACGCGCGTTCGCGCTCCCCCCTATCCGCGCTTTGCGCCGTTGCTGTTCGACCTAAGTAGAATGTCTGGTGACGAAAATACGCCACCGTTGAGACTCGAGCTCTAGGACTCCCAGTCAGAAACTCTGCGGAGTCCATAATTGTTCCTCTGAGCCATCTCAGCATAAAAAATCAGAATGTTTCCCCTCCGAAACCTGTATGATTCTACTGAAATACCGGTAGAGACGTCGAATAAAGGTAAAAGCCTCTAAAAAATACCGGTATTGACGTCTTATACCGGTATTTTTAAGGTATTTTGAATAAGGTATAGGTATTTCTATATCGGTATAAATACTTTTACCGCTATTATTTCGGTATTCAGTTCCTGTTTAGAAAAATCGTACTATAGTGAATTGAGGCGTTTACTTGCTGACGTCGAGACTCCCACTTATTGCTGCGTAAGGCCTCATTCACAATGTAAACTTAATGTAACGAAGCCGCAAATCCTAGAAATGTGTTTTTAGGGAGTTTTAGCGCCAGGCGTAAGGAGACATCTTTAAACTCTATTAATCACGTGACTAACGACTTTATAAGATCGTAATGAACAACGTTCAGAAGAATTTTAACAATAGCGTCATTGCGTTACGCATTATAACAAAAGAAGCATTTCAAGCGTTGAACAAAGAAGTTGCATAATATATCAAAGAGTGTAGGGTAGTGGTGAGATTTCAACCACGATACGAGTCAAGAATATAACAAATCTACATTGTGTACGGAATTTTAGATTTTGTGGCCCTCTGCGATGAGTATGCAGTGTGGAATTTTGAATCGGCTTTTCTTGAGAATGTTGGAAGTCTTCGTTATGAGCATACAGTGGGTGGCCATTAAATTAGGAATTTTCTTTCAATTTTACAAATGTCCTGTTCTGAATCAATTAATGGATATACGAATGCTCGAAACTTTCATAATAAGTTAGGATAGCATTCTTCCAATGCTGGAAAATATGTTTTTGTAATCTGTTGTCCTTTTAGTTACCAAATCGACTGATAGTTCTCAGACACTGCACAATAGCCCGCTTCCAGCGCATTTCTACGTTTCAGTTGTTAAGGAGTTGTTCGATCTGACAAGTGGCAAGTTTCGCATATATCTTTTTATTTGTTTCTGATAGTGAAAAGTGCTGTTGTATCTCAGATTCGTCATTTTAGAGGGCAATAGATCGGTGGTTTTAAAGGTAAATGAGATTAGGAGTCGTAGGTAAGAAAAGTGACATTTCTCCGCAAAAGACGAGGGAGATAGAGGTTACTCTGAAGCGTATTGAACTAAAAAACAAAGAAATTGAAAAAGGAACGTGAATTATATAAAGCATGAAATAGTCGAGGACATTCCGGGGGCATTAAAATTTATTCTAACGATAGACAAGAGCTCGATAATAGGGGTATCAACAGAGGCGTATTTACGGTATGGCAGACATGGCACGTGCCATGGGCGCCACTCACAAGGGGCGCTATTTAGAGTAAACCTGCTAAAACAAATAACAAGAATCCCAATTTGAAGTATCTTGACAGGGGCGCATATTCGATGCTTGCTATGGGCGCCTGAATATCTAGATACGCCTCTGGGTACCAGGGATATTCCATGGTTTACGTCGACCCCGATGACATTCGATAAGAACAACCGAGAAGAACATCCGAGAAGGTATTATAGTAAGCTTACAAACTTTATTCCAAAACCGTACAGTATATTAATGTTGTACAAACAAAAATTTAATTTTGAAATTCAAGAGTCTATAGAATTTTGTAAAAATACTGTAATAAATATTAAATTTGATATTTTGAAAAAAGAAAAGACTGATTATTTATAGTAGTTGCCATCAATTGAATTCAATATATTGAATAATAGTCCGTTTTAAATCCACAGAATTTCCAGGAATCGTATTTCTGTACAGAAATACAGTCCACATGCAGCAGGTATGGTGAGAAATGTTGTATGTCGAAACCCACGATTGGATTTAAGAGTGAAGTTAATATAATAATATTTCAATAATTTCAGAGCATTTGTGAGCATACCAGGACAACAAAAGAAATAATTACATCGTTAATATCAGTAGGAATGTTATAAATGGCCGCCTGTTGTAGCGCATAATTGAAAATTATTAAGCAGTTGAATAATTAGATAAAGAATACATCGAGTAAATCTCAATATATTGAGACAAATCGATAGAAAAAGCTATAAACCATTTTTCCACCATGCTAGAAACGAAACTATCAAGCTTTAATACGTTGAATTCTGATTGATTCAGGCGAAACGTCCAGCTTACGTTCCTCATTGTCAATGCTTTTTTTACGCGTAAATTTTACAGTTTACTGTTCAATTTACAGCTCTACGTTACGTTTAAGTTTGCATAGTGAATTGCTGGACGCACTGTACCCGATGTAGTTAAATTCATTGGTTAACCAAAGTCAACAGTTTATAATGCTGCCACTCGCTACGCACCTTCTCAAAGATGAAAGGAAGGCCCCTACACACCGGCACGGAAAATCAAAGTTAGAGAGAAGACTGGGAAGACTCCATACCTCATAAAGTAGGCACAACAATGAGTTTCTGTTGATCTTGGAATTTCCTTTCGGAAGTTAGCAGGTATTTGAAGACGAGCATATCTACCATCTATGGAATCGCTCATGATGAGCTCAGGTACAAGTCTTACGTCATCAAGCTAAGACAGCTACTTTCTGAGGATACAAAGGCTAAGAGACGTGATTGCTGTTGTTTGTTACTGAGCTCTCTCAAGAATGAAGCGGCTGGTCGTCTCCAGTTCTTCTGTGATGAGGAAATGTTCATTGTTGACGAGACACTCGCTCATGACCCTAGGATGTTCCCATTGTGGCAGGAACAAAATTCTCAGCTTATTGTCCATGTCCTGAGTGTCGTGTCCAGCGAGGGTGACATCATGCCCCCAGCACTTCTTTCTTAAAGGAGAAACAGTTACTGTAGAGATTTTAATACCAGAATTATAAATGACCTTTTCTGTTGCAAGAAATCGTTCATAATCGGGCATTTGGCGCACAAATGATGACGTATTAGATTTTACGGCACGAATGATTGCGTTATCACATATTCAGCCAATCGCAGCGAGAGAATCGGGGTAGAGGTAAACGAATCAGCCGACCAGTTTTCTCGCACAGATGTCAAATACCCGAGACGTCACAAAGTTGTTTCGCAAAATTAGTTTCATTTTCTATAAATTCATAACGCTGATATACACAACAACAAAAAGCGTATGCAACTCGTTTATGAAGTTCCTTTATTGCATTGTACACATTTGACAACTCGCTCCTAACGTCGCTCGTATTCAAAATATGTACTCAGGTAATGAAGCTTAACATCATAAACTAATTGCATAAACCTCTCTTTTGCGAGTGCTAGAAACTGTTGTGAAGTCGTGGATTGACACTGTAACATCCGGAAGGCGGTACGTCTTTCAGCAAGACGAAACCACGCCAGCTATTTAGTGCATTATTTGTTTTCGGACAACATCCAGACAGCATGTTCTCAAGCAAAGACTTTTGACCCTCCAACTGCCTTGACTTGAATCTGCTCGATTATTTCGTGTGGAGCGTTATTGAGCGGGACTCCAACAGGGCCCGACATCCCAACACTGGAACACTAAAAGTCGCTATTGCAGCATTGTTTGCATATTGGGACTTAAAAGCTTTTGGAAAAGGTGTGTGCACGCTTTAGGGCGAGAATAGAAGCTGTGATAGAACAAAATGGCGATTATATTGAATGATACGTTGGGTCAAAGATGCCTCAACAATAATACATTATGCTTTTCTGTGTAATTGCCATAATTTATTTCAAAATTATAAAAACTGACATATTTTGTCCGGATTCTACTGAAACATGCGCATTCTAAAATAATTTGTTTCTGACCTTTTTCCTCACCGAGCGTTATCGATAGA
Source organism: Acheta domesticus (assembly GCA_031308135.1). Lineage (NCBI taxonomy): Eukaryota > Metazoa > Arthropoda > Insecta > Orthoptera > Gryllidae > Acheta > Acheta domesticus. Next base: position 2,553,625 of record JAHLJT010008756.1, read on the forward strand.
TTCATTTTTACTTCCACGCATTTACTTCATAAGATAAAGTTATGTAATCACGCATACAAAACAGCAAATTTTCAAAAAAGCTATTGCTGGGCCTAGGAAACGAAATACCTGATAAAGTAATGACGGGTAATATTGCCATGGGTGAAACATTGCCACAACTTCAAAAAAATTAAGTAGCACAGTCTGTATCGTAAATTTATTTGCTTGCTGAATTCCCATAGTTAGCTACCTCTTAGAAACATTATATACAATCGTTTGTGGCATTGGGTTACAGTTGAAATCTAAAATGTCTGTAAATATGTATGTTTTGTGATACAGCCAAATTACCTAATAGAAACTTCGTTAATTTTGGATTGAGTTGAAATAAACGTCATAGATAAGTAAATATGGCATGTTCTAGGCATGCTATGTCGTGACTTAAAAATTATTCATTACAAACAAGAGAAAATGTATTAAAAGCGTAGACCGCTTTCAGGGTAACATTGCCATACTAACCATCTTGCCCCTACATTTATATCCTTTGAGAAGAAATTCTTACATTGAAACAGTTGACATTTGTGAGTTTATTTAAATCATTTCTAAAGCATATGACTTGTAATTAATCAATGTTTACAATTTATATTTGATACAAAATTTCTTCTTTGTAACTTTGACACGTATACAAATAAAAAATCAAATATCCAAAGTTCACAAACCAGTGATAAAATTAAAATGCACTAAGCAATGGAAAATGTAAATAGTGTGAAATTAAATAGGAAAAAGCTACTTAACGGTATGGAATTAGCAGATTCACTTTACATGACGTGGATGAGTGTAATATGCCAAAATACGATATTGTTGCTGAACTTCCCAGACTAAATCTAAAACGTAGGAGAAAACGCATTTTCCCTACCGCATTTTATCACAATGTACAACAGTTAATAACACTTTTTAGCCTAAGTTCTCAAATGAGTATTTATCCCTGTTTAAGTACTTGAACTGTCAAAAACCAAAGACTATAAATGTTCTAATGCGTATTTATGAATTTCTGTTTCCTATCCAACTCTCTCACATTTAAACATTGCCATAGACTTGGAAATAAAGAGGTGACAATGGTTGACCGCTGTGCTGTAACATTGCCACTTTCCTTGCTTTTAAAAAAGTAATAAAATCTTCCAAATCAGGGAAGCTATGTCTTCAATATTTTGAAGAAACATTGTACTTTTGTGACGGATTAAATTGTCAATATCATTGTGAAAAATTGATGCAAAAAAAGTAAAACTTTAAAAGAAACAAAGATGTGGTAATGTTAACCCCCGTTACCTTATATCATGTTATATATTCTAAATTACTTCAGATATACGTGGTGTACCCGTTTTGTGGGTCCTTGATCCCGAAAAAATCGTTTGACGGCAAAACGTGTCAGTCGGTCGTCTGTCCGTGGTCAACATTAATGCCTAAACAATTCAGCATATTTTCTCCAAAATTGATATTCCCTTTTCGATCTGTACGACTCCAGACTTCGGGAATTACCAAAGGATATTTCCCTGTTTGAGAGTACTTAACATGAAGTCTCAGAAACATCTTCAAAATTTTCTCAAAAATGGCTCAAACGTTTTTTTATTAAACATTACCCTCGGATAGGACTTAAGAGAATGACGCAGATCTCACGTTCTTAGAAATCCACGATTTTTCGAAAATTGCATAAGTAGTTTTTGGGGTGCGTCTTCCTACAACCAAAATATTGTAGACAGACTTTTTTCTTAATGAAATTTGTTCTTCATTGTTTCATTAAGGAAAGATCTTGAATTTTCGAAAATGAGTAGTTTCCGTGCAATTTTGCACATTTACGCAATTTTCCTTTTTTTAACGATTTCTTCTCAAAAACAGCTCCATTTTTTTTGTTTTAAATTTGTACCTGGTATATATCAAGGAACGTTTCATTTTTTGGCAAACTATATGTTCGAATATTGCAAAACTTTAACATTTCAAAACTAGAAATTTGAAGAGAACGATTTCTGCCTTAGACAAAGTCTGTTGTAAAAATTCAGCTTAAAACGCCATGCATAACTTTTTACTTTCTCGTATACATACGTATAAACGGAGTAATATACGTAATATAGGGAAAGTTATGTAATGCTGCGCGAAAAAACTGCGAATTTTCGGCAGAAAAAATTCATTGACGGGACCTGATGACGGAAAAGTGGATAAATCCAGTTGCTAAATGAAGTAAAAAAATCCCCAAACACGTGGTGTAGCCAGAATCCCTGCTTTGTCGGTCCTTGATGTCGAAAAACCGCCTGAAAACGTCAGTCTGTGGACACCACTAGCGCTTAAACTACTCATAGGATTGTTTCCAAATTGAAGAAACCCCCCATCTGGCTCTAGTCGAAGCTTTGAAATTTTGTAAGACTTTCTTTAATATTTGGGGGTACTTTACATGAAGCCTTCCAGACATTTTCAAAATTTTCTCTAAAAAGGCTCCAAATTTTTTCTTTAATTTTCTTGTAAGAATAGAGTGATGAGTGATACTTGATGGCTTAGGTCCGATTTTCACGGTTAACTCTGAATTTTCGGAAATTGCAAAAGCTTGTATTTTTTCGGCATCTTCCTCCAACTATAAAATTGAAGATAGAGATTTTTCTTTCAAATAATTTATTTTTTCTCCAGTGATTTCCTTCATTAAAGTCATATAGCAAGGACAGCAAAGAAAAGATTAACACAGGAATCCAGTTTTTACTCATATCTTTTAAAAACACAGGTCTACAAAAGAAAACTTTTCGAAATTTGATTTGATAATTTCATGGCAAAGATTTATTGGAAGAAAAGAACATGATCAATATAGAAGGCAAACATTAGCCTGCAAGGTAATGATAACATTGAATAGTAATGAAAGAGAGAATGCAAAAATTAATGCAATTGAAAAGGAAAAACGGGTGAAACATTATAAAGCCTTATGGTACAATGAAAAATGTGAAATAGTAATAAAAGCATGCACAACTACAAATGCAGATGACCTACAGATAAATGAAATACAAGAAGCATTTAACAAATGTAAAAATTTGAAAAGTACCTGCTATGAATGGAATGAACACAGAACTACTCAAATACTCCAGAATGTTCTTTAATATGTGCTGGAGAAATTAACAAACTCCTAAAAAATGGCAAAAAGCAAAAGTAATCTCACTTTATAAGAAAGGTAACCAGGAGAACCAGACAATTACAGAGGAATAAGTTTATTGGATACGACATACAAGGTCTATGGGAGAATAACAATAGAATGATTAAAAATAATAGCAGACCATCTTATTCCAGAAGAACAAATGGGATTTCAAAAAGGCAGATCGACTGCAGACACCATTTTCACATTTAAAAAAATAACAGAAGATGTGAACAACACAGTGAAACACACCCAACATTCGTGGACATAGTAAATGCGTTTGATAATGTCAATAGAAGTCTACCGTGGAATACAATGGAAAGAAGAGTGTGCCCAAAACACTTGATAGAAGTGATAAAAGAACTATATGAAACAATGTAAGACAGGGCTGTTGTGTATTACCAACACTTTTTAATATATATACGTACATACACATACTACATATATATATATATATATATACACACACACACATATATATATATATTCAGAGAAAATATGAGTTCAGATATTTGACATTCCGGATGATTGACGTACGAATAATCGACGTCCCACTCTATATCATTTGACCAACGCAAATGTCTTAGAAGTTCCAGACAATGCTTTCAAAATTAAATTAATTTCTTCAAACACAAAACTTTATATTCTTATATTTTTTATTGCTTTCTTTTTTTTTACAAATACAAAATAAAATTACAAAATTATGCACACACCACACATGGACATACGTTAGGGAAGAGAGCTTTTTGCTGACTTGCACAAAAACATGCTAAACGCACAGATTATTTTTCTACAGCAAAACATCAGGTTTGATTTTGACCAAATGTTAATGCTCAGAAACATTAAGAAATTAATTATTGAAACAGTATTAATAAAGCAGGCTGAAAGCTGTTCCTCCTGAACGTCAAAAATATCAGCACCAAAGCTTATCCAACTATTTCAAATGGAGTAGTATGAAAATCTTTGTACAAGGTAAATAAGTAAAAATAGAACATTACAAATATTGTTAATACTAATAAATGCAGGGTAACTACACAGAATACAAACCACACAGGTATTATATCCAATCCTTTGAGGTGGATGAAGGGGTATTATCACATAACAATGATGCACCAAAAATAGAACCACCCCAAAAATAGAGAACTACTCTGGATTTCTTTAGCTATAAGGATGTCCTAATAACTATTTTTTGTTTACAACATATGTTACTGTCCTCATGACTGGAAGCTTAATGTTGTATTATCACAGCTGACTGAAGAACTTTCCTTTCCTGGCACTTCTGTAAAGGAGAAATTCATTGGTTTATTACAAAATATTTAGTATTTCTGTTTAATATCTAGTTTCCATGTAACTCTTGGGTGGGTGCGCTTTATTTAATTACATCTGCGGGCACGTGTGGCACTCCATGGAACACAATGATTTTTCAATTTTATGGGCATGGGAAGGAAGTATCTGATAAAAAAAATTTAGCGTGATATTATTTAACTCATTTAGGGTAACTGTATCTTTTAACACTAAGAATTATCTTTTTATTTTTATGAACACAATTTAAAAAAATTATGATTGTAATTACAAATCGTAAAGACACATGACATCAAAATAATATTTTATATAGTATTGGAACATGTGATATAGTTAAGCTGTTTTTAAGTGAATTGTCCACACATTTCATACTTAAGTATTGTCATATTCTTCACTAGGCCACACTCCACATTTGCCATGTTTTTGTGTTTGACTCTGACTCTGCTAAGGTCTCATCTTTGCTCTACAGACTCAGAAACACAAGGATATCCAAAGTGAAGACATTTTTGTTCTTCTAAGAATAAGTTTCAAACAAACAAAATTCCAAAATGTGCAAAAATTTTCTGCAGCCTCTTAAGCAGTTTTAATTGTTGCCTTTCAAGAGAACACATGCATTCACACCTACAATGTCCAATAATCTGAAGAAAAGCCACATAAGCCACCTTCATGTAATCCTTTAAATGAAATACCAACTGCATATCTGATTCACAGAGTGCAACAGGCAGCAAAGGCTGCAACAAAAGGCACCATGAATTGCTGAACCAGCAAACTCACAATAAACTGTACTGCTAGTTAGTTAGTTAGTTAGTGCCTTATTTTACGTGGCGAGACTCGGGCCATCTTCCGTCTGACCACGCAAATTTCTACTATGCTCCTTTCACCCCCTAGCGGAGAAAGAAGGTATTATCTCGGGCGACGAAACAGGCGATTTGAATTTAGCTCGGAGGCGTCATTTAGGCTTGAGGATCTTTTACATGCAAGTAAATCTACTAACATGGGACAGCCGGCTTTACTTCCCCTCCGAAGGAAGGCGTACGAAGGATTTTTCAAAACTGCTATTCCACTTACATTGAAGGAATGAATAATTCATGGATAATGAAGGAAATATGTTTTTAAGTGCTTATCAACATCAGAATATATTGAATTACATGCAATAGTCATAGATTTGAGTGATAAATACGGGGCGGATTTTGATGACCTAAAGCATTGCCAAATGCTCCTAAAAGCAAAGAAAAATAACAAAAAGTTTTATCAAATCCAGTTCAGATTATTAAAATTACCAGAGTTGGGGAATTATGTTTTTTTAATTTACTCGTTTTTAGTAAATTCATTTCTAATGAACTTTAATACATATATTAGGGCAAATATTAAATTTTATTCACAGCCATATATTAACATTTAGAACCAATTTTGTCTTAGAAGGTAAGGTCAATTTAACACTGAAAATTATAATTCAGTATTAAAATATAAATTAGTTTCTACAATTTTCCTAAAAAGACTGTCAAAAGGAGTACCATACTAGGTTCAAGAGTCTTAACAAGACATACAAACTTTTGGTTTGAACTGTTCTTTACCAGGAAATCTGTCTTTAGTTAACACGCAATTGGTCGAACTGACAATGGTGCTAATAGATATTACAGAAGCTTACATTACATACAATAGCTGACTTTACAATTTCTGAGTGAAGAAATCGAACAGGCCCTATATGAATTCTGTGGAGTGTATTTGTTGCATCTTGCATATTTTATTTGAAGCAAGTGCCATTAAAATATTAAAATCAATGTAATCAGCAAAAAATGCTTTAAAATGATGGGAAAAGGTAAAATATGAGTAGTTGAAATCAATGAAAAAGTGTTTAAAAATGAGTCATTTCCTTTAGTCATAATATAAAATTGTTTATACTAAAAGACATTATTCAAGTTAGGGGTTTGTCTGGGAGTTTTTTTAATGACTTTCATTCAATTCAAGTTTTTAAAGAATTTAACCCTCGAGCGGGTGCCCTGTTGCACAGAATGAAACATGCATTCAATTTTACTTAATGTGTTAAAACAAAATTTTGGAGCTGACCATGAGGAGTATTGCAACAGCAGAATGTCAGTCATTGAATTGTGTTGGAAATATTTCGATACAATAACGATATAATGATAAGTGGCTTTAATCATCAGTTTAAGAATCCAGTCTCTTAACAACTGAAACGAAGGGCTTAAAGCTAACCTATGACCACTTTACTTCTAAGAAATATTAGTACTTCTTGTTTACACAATTTTTTATTATAAAGACAGTATTGCAAAAAATAAAACATTTTTTTAAATACATTTGTATTAGTAAGAAAACCCTACGTTTTCCACCTCAAAATACTTCAGGAAAAGTTTTGGTAGATGGACATTTTCTGGTTTTTGAACAAGTTTTTTAATGGTTGATCTTAGTGCAAAAAGAGTCTGCACAATTTTAAGTCATTAAGCTCTCTACAACTTTGCTTTTTAAGTAATTTTTCTTTATCAAATAGAGCTATGAGGTTTTAAAATTTCATTTAATTTTCCTTGTCATTCTGAAGTTATATTGATTAGTAAGTATATAGTATAGTATTTTGGGGTTACTAAGTTTAAACTCTGTTTGAAAGTTCCAGTAAAGAATAGCAGTAAGTACTGCCGACTAGCACTATTTAGTTAATAGCATTTCAATAGAATAAATAAAGTTTTTCTTCTTCTACCTACTCTTGGCCAAGTCCTTTCTCCCCTACATTAATCCCAATAGTGCTCCTTGCCTTACAAAGAATATGAATCCAAAATTAATTTCTGCATCGATTCAAACAGAAAGAGAAAGAAAGATATACAAGATTCTTCTAAATTCATTTACAGATAAGCGGAGTAAAAAATTAGTACGAATACGGACATGCGGTTAGAAAAGTAGGTATGAAAACAGTTACTACCATAACAACGTAATAACCATATATAATTCATTGTTTTTAAATAATAATAATAATAAATATAATACAAAAGAAAGCAAGGCCTTGTGTGATATTTAAATTAGCTTAAGAATGTACAAATGATAATTTAGACAAAAGTGTGACAGAACTTCATATTTCTTTCTTGCATAAATTGTTATTTGTTACTTTATTTTACATCATTGTGTATATGTTTAACATTTGTAGGTTATATTTAAATGATTACAGCAAAGTTACCAGATAAAGAATAATATATTCAATTAAGAGGGAATAAATAATGGAAATGTGAATTATAAAAGAGTATTGAAATAACAGGGTGGCTACAAATTACTGACCTCCCCGGTTTTCCCAGAGCATTTAAAAATATTTTCACTGATAAGATTTGTAGCATACTTCACACTACTTAAAGAAAATATTAAAGCAAGCATGAAACTAATTTGTCAGCTCTGATTTCACCATGATGAAGTTTAATTAAACTCTCAAAGAAATTTAGCACAAAATGATCCTGTACTATTAATTTTAGGAATAACATCTAGTTTTATTAACATCCCTAAATGTTTCCGAACTTCTAATGATCCTTCCGTACATTCCCAGATTTTTGCAGAGCAATGAAATTCCCTGATATTTCCTCATTTCCTAGAAAGTGGCTACCCTGAATAAATGAGAATCGGGAGCAATTCATGTTGGCTGTATTGGAAAACAATATATTAAATATTAAGTCCCACACAAAATCTTGTACAAGCAGACATTTCACTTGGTCCACAAATAATAAATTATTCATAACTAGAGGTGCTTTCCCCATTGTTAAGTAATTTGGGAACCAGGTATAAGAAAACATGAGTCAGGCCACAACAATACAACAGAATTAGAATATAAACTGACAAGAGGCAAAAAGTTGCAAAACATCTCAACACCACTTCTTTATGCAATAGATCCTTGACTGGTAGAATACATTGCACACCAGGTCTTTGGCTTGCTGCTACAGACATTGAAAAGCAAATAGCAAGGACTTGTTTACTTAAATAAAAGTAATTCTATTTCATAACATGAAAATTACCTAAATGTTCCTATTGGAGTACTGAAAAAGCCACCAGTTCGCTGAATGGAAGAAGATGAAGGGTTACGACTGCGTAAGCCTATCATTTCAGGGGTTTGATTTTCCTGTGCTGAATTAACATGGCAGGCCCAGTAGCTGGATGGTGTTTTCATCAAGAGAGACATAACCTCAACTTGCTGCAGTGTTTCTTTCATCATTTGTTGTGGTTCTGGGTTTGGACAAGAATAGCCAACAATGGTTGGGCCAAATATTTTTGACAAGTTGGAAGCTGGCATCTTGCACTCAGGGCACTCTGAAACTCTGCAAAGAATTAGAATTTACTACTGGAACGAATATGAATATGGAAACATATTTTATTGACCTAACATAAAACCAAATTTATTAACTGTATAGAAACAGTGAAGCAAGTTAACAGGTAAATAATACTGTAAATTTAAAATACTTCACTCAATGGCAACTAAGAAGGTTGCACAAAAAAATATGCTTGTTCAGAATTTTAAGTAAATAGTACATAATTAAGTACATTTTAAGAACAAACCTTTGAAGATGAAGGATCATGAAAGCCAGTGTGTCCCTGTTAGGCCTTGGAAGCTCTGACATAACCTGATACAATCGAGCTTGCTGGTCAGCTTCTTCTGAAGGTTCCACACAACGTACAAAGTCTAACCACATGGATGGCATAACCAATGGCTCACGTAGAGACCGCAAAAAGTCTTTAACAAGACTACATATAACATGGATATCCACTGAAGATAAGTTAGGTGCACCACGTCCCCTCAAGAATTTTTCTTTAAGATTTTTCACATCACGTTCTGAGCCTGATACTCTGTAAATACCAACTTCCTTTAAACCTCGAGCTTCAATTTCATTCACACAATGGAGAATAAGTGCTGGGATCATCGGTGGCACATTAGGAGTGAAATCAGATATGTATCCCTGAAAAAAAATTGTAATTTGAATACAATAATTAACAAAAGTCAACATTTTCAATCTATTTGTAAATCAATATATATTTTCATCTCAAAAAAATAATTAGATTACTTTGCATTTGTATATTTAAAAGAATTGTAGTCCATGAGCAGTTTATCCATGAAAACTAAACCTGCTAAACATGTCTAAAGGTTTTCATAATTTTCTTTATGTTTTCTATAATATGGTAATTCTTTTATCAACAATACACACTATGAAAACTATTAATACTATCACTTGAAATATTTGGCACAAAGCAACCTAATCCATTCATTTTTATGAAATAGAAATCCCTTGAACTCCACTTTATTTCATCAAAATTGTTTGCAGATGGGGAAATACAGAATTCAATAATGAAATTTTGGACTCTTGGTTCATAATGCTTACAAAGATTTGCTAAAATCAAAACACTTTCCACTGGCACTAAGATTTTAATGGTGCTTACCAGAACTCCTTTTTGGGTAGGTGTGCATGTAGCTGGAACACATGGTAAAGGAAGTTTATCTCGGCACTCTGAGTGAACTGTTGCACGGCAGTCTTTGCATTTTGCAGCCAGTTTGCCAAACTTAATCCGTTTGCCACACGGTTCACACATATCAGCTTTCACCATTGTCTTTTGACAAAAAGTATGAACTCTGCTGTTAATTTTGTCACGGGCAAAATTTATTCCGGAATGATAAGGACTAGGCAGATGCACAACTGCTGGCTCTTTGACACAAATCATGGATTCCTCGGACTCTATATACAAAACAAAATCATTTTCACTAGTTAATGAAAACCCTAAACAAGAGCCAAGATTCACCATTCATTAACATCCTCTAAGACTAACTGCAAATTATATCAGCATCTTTGAGAATTCTATAAATGTTTAAAAATGTAGTCTCAGATTACTAAAGACAAAAATCACGAGAGTCTGGAGAGAAACAGGCAGCAGTGACCTATGCCCAAAAATAAGCAATGTCCGAAAACATAAACAACCTGAGCATTATCTCCAGGGCCAGGTTTTGTTAAATAGTAATCGGTTTCATGTCTCTCCGGCCTTACAGAGGAAACTCATGAAGAATAACCACCAAGATTACAGAGAGTGGGCAGGCCAAAGGTGAGTCATGCACTGATTCTGCCATCCAGTCTCTGTCAGAAGCCTCTTTATCATCACAGACTACTACATAGAAGACACATGCATTTCAACTATTACATATGAAGACAAATAATCTCTTTTATAAAACCAAGTAAATTTTGTAAAATGTGAATGATGCAAAGTAATTCATAAAATGAGTATTACCAGATTTGATGAACAGGACCTTGCAAATTAAGTTCAGGGAGACTAAAAGCCAAAAGATAAAAAGAAAATTTCTCCACCTTCTCTTCGAAGCATTTTAATTTATTGAAATACAAGAAATTTTAATTTCTATACTGAAAGAACATGAATAACTGTTATATTATATTCTGAATGTGAAATTAAATTTCGCTTACCACTGGTAGAAATCTGCTTTGGAGGAGCTGATGGGATAGGAGTAGCTGTTGGTTGAGTTGTAGAAAGTGGTCTTCGCACAGGAGTCTTCAAGTATGTTGATTTCTCTTCATTAGAGATGGTTTCAATTGTTGATTTTGCTGTGACAGGACCTTCTCGGGGCATAGTCACTGTAGTGGTGGCTATCAAGCATTCTTTTGACTGTACAGCCAATCCATTTGCCTTAAGAAACAAGACCTATGAAGATATATTCTACACAGAACATGCCAACAATTTTTTGCCAGAAATACCTCAGATGGCTGCACTGATTGGAATGTGGTGAAACTGGAACGAGGTTTTTTGGGACCTGACGGAGCGTCTAAAGGGTTAGATGGACGATGTTTGCGCCAACCTTTACTGTGACGTAACGATCCTTCCAACTCGTCTTCTGAGCGAGTGTAGCCCAGTTCAGAGAGTAACGAGCCTGTCAAATAAAATTTAATTTCGTTAAATGCCCGTTCATTTACCATCACAAATCTACAAGAATTTGAAGACCATTTGTTAACTTGCACTTTTCAATGACCAATTCAATTAAACTACTAATCTTGAAGATTGACTGAAGTTTTAAACCGTATTATTTCATCACAAATTACTTACACTAACAACTATTATTCTTAATTAGAAAACTTCACAATAAACTGAAATAATGACTTGTAAAAAGACATTTACTTTCTTACTATTTACAAATTGTTCAGGTGTGGTTGTATGTTGAACAATTGTATGAAGTAGTACATAAAAATTCTTAAAATCCATAAAACAAACCAGTAGAATCCAGGGCTTCAGAAATGGTGCTTAGTCCACCTTCTGAATCACGAATCCTCTGACCATGGGATTCCCCCATCCCTTTATTGCCAATTGAAGCAACTGATGGACTTGCTCGGCTATACACTGAAGCAAGGCGTTCACGTGTTTCATCATGAAGTTTATTTCGACCATCCCACACTAAATCTCGCACTAATGCCATTTGATTTTCCTGAAAAACAAAAAAAGAAAAAACAACTATACTTTGCAGTCTGCATTATTACAGCATCGATATGAAAAATACATGAATTAATATTTAAGTGCCTACTCTTCTCCAGCAGGATACTTAAGAGCAAAATTATGAATGAAATTAAGACATCACCGAATCAATAATTTATTTGTCAATAAAATGTCCACTCCTTTACATAAGAACCACAACTTGCTGAAGGCTGCACAAAAATTGCAATTCTTTATTTCTCACCAATGCTTGGACTTTTCCTTCTGCTTTCCGTGACTTTTTCCTTTCCAGATCCAACATCTGACGAGCTGTGTGGAGTTTTCGCTCTGATTCTGTCCTAGCAGCATTTGCTGCCTGGACCTCTTGCATTAAGCGAGTGCATTCTTTCTGAGCTGCCATTAACTTCAAGCGCAACTCTTCTACACCAAGTGCAAAGCGTAGAAATTCTAAAACAATCCATATCATTATAGAATGAATATTGAGAGTTTAAGCACTTAATAAAAGTTTTTGAAAGCCTAAAAATCATGTCTATACAAAACGAAGTCTGGAATTCAATTATGCCCACGACAATGACAATTTATTATCAAAATAACAAACAAATTTGCAGTCCACTGATATGTAAAGTAATACAATGTACAAAGATAAAAATTTTGAAAATTAGACAATTTCCAGGTCTACTAGAATGCTTACCAGGTTCACATGATCCATCAAGCAAAACATTTGTTAAGCGATTTTTATCATCATATTCAGCTAACAAAGACAGTGTCATCTTGGAATTAACAAACCTGTGTAACACACAAAGTCATTAATATTATAATCCTTGGGAAGCAAATCCGTAAATACAAAATTCGTTTTCGGTCGATAATCATTACCTGGACTAAAATAACTGAAAATTATCCAATTATCTTCAAATAATTGGTATTCAATTACAAATCACACAAATCATTCACTAGAAAATTCCAACAACCTGCAAAGAAAATGAAGAGATTAATTGAATTAAAGAAAATGAATTTTCTTTCATACAGCGTATCCCTAAGTGCTCGAACCAGTTTACACTAGGACTCTCATTAACCCTACATTCCACTAAGAATAATTCTGTTACTACATCCCTCACACCAGTAAAAACATGGTATAAATACACAATGAGTAAAATAAAACAAAACCGTTTGTTTTAGTCTCGCTATATACGGAGCGAACGTGTAAATGCAGTTCCATCAGAACGAACTGAATACACGCAGACATTTACCTTGTTTTCAGTTTACCTTAACTTGTTTTCAGTCTTCATACCGAAATGCAAACATCGACAACATTCGAGAACGTATCTGTCTCATTCCACCAAGCCACAAACAAGTCACAAAAAAAGGTTACAACAAATTTCACGTTTGCACAAGCAAAGGCGAATGAACAGGTTACCAACGACCAGCTTCCATTGACGAAACTGCAATATTCAAATCTGACCAATGTGGCTTGCAGTTACGCGCGGGAAACGGAAACGACCGAATACCAACGAAGATAATCAGTTTATCGTTTCGTTACTAGATAGCATTAAAGGTAATACAAATTTCAAGTCATTTGAACAATGGCGCTTCAAATTGCTCCAAATGATATAAAGGTTTAAGTTAGAATTTACATGGTGTATTTGAACCGAAACCGTCATCTGATAGGTAAGTCGATTTTTAACATATCTTGTATTCATTTGTTGCTCTGGCTTCTTTCGCTGGAAAATTAAATTTCTTGATATTAAAATTGTTTAACTGCATGGTGTCATAGCTTCACCACCCATAACCCATACGTGTAAATAAAAATACTTAATAGCTAATCATGAAATTTAAAACATTTTTTCTGCAAAGTATATTTATAAATTTCAAATGCTGACTCAGAAAAACTATTTCCTGAACAAATATATACAAGTTATCAGGAAGGTTGAACACACAGAAACTGTCTACTTAAACTACATGGTTAGTAATTTATCAGAATAATAAAGCATTTTCACAAAATGACAAAACACGCAAGGTAGAATTTCCTCGAAAATAACTGTATAATATCGACATAATTGGCCTGAATTAAACTTTTGTTCTAATCTCTCGAGTCTAATGTCAGCCTGAACGCTCCAAGTTCGCCCAAGTTCGAACATTTATGATTCAGTCAATATTTTCGACATCGTTTTAACTTGTGCATTTGATTCTTATAATATTTATGTCCGATTGTCTACGATTCATGAGTTACATTTTACATTTTTACATTTTCATTACAAATATAGTATATGTATTTATCCTTGTTTCAAAATAAGGTAGGATTTGTGTTCGAGAGGAAAGGGACAAAATTAATTAGGTACAATAGCAAGTTTTAATGAATGAAGGTATTAATCTGTATTAAGGATGAGCCATACGGGCTTTTGTTAGGCCTCAGCAATTGTCATTAGTCACGTCAGGGAGAACAATTACAAAAAGAAACTTGTATGACCAATCGTGATTAACTCAGTCCAACGAAAGTTTTCATATTTAATTTATAGTCAAGTACCTGTTAACTAAACCTGTAACCCTATTAAGTACGTTCAGTTTTCAACAATACTAATCTACTTTTGTAAACATTTTTGTTGTAGAAACATTTTCGAAATTTATTTTTTATGCTCTTACCCAAATTTGAGGGGAGTGGGCAAGTGCCCGTACGTGTTATATACTCATAAATGAAATAAGTACATATTTCATTATTGTTACGAATCTTCTGAATTCAATGTGCCCGTAACAGATTACGCACACATTTATTATTATTTACGTCAAAAACAGTTAAAACTGCGTGTGACGAGCTATGGGGAGAAGTGAATTTTGTGCACGTTTTCATTAATTCTGTGGTCTCTATCCTAAACCATATTCTAGTCGAATTTTGAATACAGAAAAGAGAGGTTTTTTTTCGAGTTTTGTTGACAAAATATTCGCTCCTATATAATAAAATATATTTTCAAAGGTAAATTAGCTATAAATTCCTGCCCTGAACCCTTATGTTCTTCATGAAAGAATAATACTTTTTGCCGCGATAATATGAAAAACGATAATTTGAATAACTATATTTCCCACTGAAATTCAGAAGACGTGCACAAATAATGAAGTTACATTTATGTCCAGAAGCAAAACAAGGGACCATCTCAGCATTTTCTCAAGGATCAGGGAAACTGGAACGAAAAACCTGATCGAGATGGGGACCATCAACCCAGAAACTGTGGTACAATACTTGTTACAGGTTCTTTAGAATTATACAGTCCAAATGATAAATAATTACATTAACTATCATTGTTAAAATTAATGCTACTTTACTTTTTGATGCTCGGTATAGTCTCGAATTGTATAGAAACAGTTATGCAGCAGAAAAGATTTTACTTGGGACTTAAACTTTTCTATCGAATTTAATCGTTTAATGTCTTCTGGCAAAGTGTTGTAGAGTAATGTACATGAATTGTATGTGAATTTTTTGTAGTGAGCTGTTGATACTGCCACTTGGTGAATATGATTACTACGTCGTGTGTTATACTTATAGACATCGGCGTTTGCTGAAAATATATTCCCGCCCTTAAGTAAGTCATTTTTGTCAAAAACTACTGATTTGTAAATCAGGAGACAAGGTAATGGTAAAATTCCTAGATTAATAAAGAGAGACTTACAAGAATCACGTGGGTTGGATTTGCTTATTATTCGTACAATTCTTTTTTGTAATCTGAAAGTCTGGGAGCTATAAGATGTGTTTCCTCAGAATATTATGCCATATCTCAGGCGGGAGTGAACATTGGCAAAATATACACAACGAGCTGTATGAAGGCTGACGGAATTTGAAAGAATTCTGAACACGTAGCATAATGAACTTAATTTTGTGTTCAATTCATTTAAGTAGGCATTCCATTTGAGGTTTGACTGAATTGATAGACCTAAAAATTTTGTTACATTAACATCAGTCAATGGCACACCGTTCATTTTCAATGGAGTACAGAATTTTTTATTTGATATGGAAAACTGCATTGAAACAGTTTTCTTTTCACTTACTATTAATTTGTTATTACGGAACCAATTTGAAACATCTGATATTGTATTATTTACGGTTTCTTTGTTGCAAAGAATATTTGTATCATCCGCAAAGAGAACTGTTCTTCCGTTTCGAATCGCTAAGGGCATGTCATTTACGTATAATAGGAAGAGAATAGGGCCTAAAATCGATCCTTGCGGGCCTACACATGAGGGCACATGAGGGCCTACGATCATTTGTACCGCCAATACTAATTCAATGCAGTCTGCCAGTATCTTGAAGTCGCTACTTTAATCAAATAATACTTTAAGAATATTAAAGAAGAAGTAATGGAAATATTCGTTGAAAAATTTGGAAAAGTATTTAGAAAATGTCTTTTGAGCGTTATTGTAAATGGGAAATTCGAAGATATTTCACACACAAAATTTTTGAGTTGTGGAGGAACTTCACTGGAAGTCATTTCACTGAAAGTGATTTTTTTTGTCACTTCCACTCACAAATGCAATAATGTATACAAACAAATTGCTACAAATGTCCCAATTAACGGCGTGATAGATATGAAAACTAGTGGTGCTACAGAATGGCACAGACTTTCCCCTATTAGTTTTCTATTTCTTTGGGCCTTCGCTATCTATTCGGAATTGCCACATACTCTTTCTTGCCAGCTACCATCTATCATTTAGTACAAAATTTAGCCAAAAGTACATTTTTTTGTCATTTTCTTAATTTTTTCGGTTTCCTATTGGTAGAACGAAAATATTAATTTTAGAATATTAACGAACACAAAATCTAGCCCTAATGGCAATTTTCTTTTAAAAATTATGTGCCGTTTTAAAGAAAATTGCGTTTCAGTCCTACTAAAAATGCAAAATTTTAAGCTCATTTTTACAGAAAATGTTTGAATTTTCAAAATACTTTATTGGAAGTTATGATTACAAAAATGTTTGTCCTCAGACAAAGTTAAATGTGCAAACATTAAACATAACCTCAAAAATGTTGTTGAAAAAAACGACCGGCTAGCGTCCCGAGGTATCACAATTGATATAAGTTTCGAGGTCCCTCAATCTTACATTACAAATATTATAAGATGCAGGATTATTGTAAACATTTTAACATAGTATTAGAAGACAGACGTATTCATAAGAACATGCAAATTCCTTGAAATAAGTGATAATTACCTTATTTAAATGAGACATGCGTCTCTCTGAGAAAACGAAAGAGTTTCGTGTAGTGCTGCCATCTACTGACACCCAAATGAACGCAAAAAAAATTAGCGCCGAGAAGCGGCAACCTTATAGTATATGATACCACGGTCTCAAAACTTTCCGTGAATTAGGATCGCGTAAAAAATAAAAGAGGATGATATCATATATGATACCTCAGGACTGAAGAGGGTATACAAATCGCTGAAAATGTGCTTATCAACGACAAGAGAGATATTTCAAAATAATAATAATAATAATTTGGTACATTTTTGAAAAAGAAAGGCTTCACCAAAATGACTTTTGTCATTTTTAACCGTGCGTTTAGCACTATCTCTACAGAAAAATGGAGCCGTTTTTGAGAAAAAGGTATTTGAGCGTTTCTGAAAATGAAATTTGAGCTCATTTTCACAGAAACTTTGAGTTTTCGAGAAACATTATAAGAGATAACTTGAAGCACATGTACTCATAAATGTAACAATGTCAACAAATTGTCACTAAAGTAAATATTAACGGCGGCGAGAAGTAATAAATTAATTTTTGTAATTTTTGAAAAAAAACCAAAAGAAAACAGCAACAAGTTTTTGTCATCATATCCATTATATGTACTACTATCTCTAATGAAATTTTAAAGAAAAAATTGGCGCAATTTTGGGGAATTCTTGTTTTCTTATCTTTTAATATTTCACGTATTGTATTCTTGTTATCTTTTCGTATTGCACATATTTCCTGTAATATTGCGCGAAAACTACTAACATTTTCAAAAAACTGCACATGACCTTAATGAAAGAATTAATTAAGAACAATTTTTATTTGAAGGAAAAATCTCCATCTCCAATTTTTACATTCTCGTTACGTACGTATATACGATGTAATTAATATACGCAGTGTAGAGAAAGTTGTGTAATGTTGGAGAAAATTGACTGAGGCAGAAAATATCAAAATCGGAGCCCGTTTTGAGAAAATGGTGTTTGAGCGTTTCCGAAAACGCGGAATTTTGAGCTCATTTTCACAGAAAACGTTTGAGTTTTTAAAAAACTTAATAAGCATTTGTTTTAACAAATTCAGTAATGTATACAAATCGTCTGAAATGTAAATATTAACTACAAGAGAGACTATACTGCTTTTCACGTTGTGAAGACGGAATACGCGACGATTTGTTGGGACCCTTACAGAATCTCACAAAAGGAATATTTGAGTAGAGTACAGAGAAGAGCATGTAAATTTATTTTCCGAAGCAATAGAAAGTAGAGTGGGAGTCACTAGAAATCAGGAGGGTTAAGGCAAGACTCTGTGCTTTGTACAAAGCGTATGCCGGTTATCCAGCGTGGAAAGATATCCACATCCGGCTCAGTATACCCACGTATTTTAGTAGAGGGGATCACAAACACAAAATTCAGTTCAGGCCACAGAGAACAGATGTCGGAAAATTTTCCTTAGAACTATAGAACTATAACGGACTGGAATAAGTTGCCTGCGACAGCCTTGGAACCCTTTCCTCAAGGTGTTCATAGATTTAAAAGTAAACTAACAAATGATATTTGTAAATTTTATTAGTTAGTAAGATAGATTTATTAGAATGGTTATTTTATTATTGTTATTATTATTATTATGTTATTAATTATTGTTATCATTATTAGTATTGTGATAATTATTAGATGCGTTGGTTTATAGTATTTGTATTGAAGTGTGGTGACGTGTTGTGAAGTGTAGTGCAATACAGAAGTAGAAAGAGAAGTGAAGTGGAGTGCAGTGTATTAAAAGTCGTATATGTTATTATAAATTATCTGTACAGAAACATAAGTGTAGAATTAATGCGGTTATTGTTATTAATGCATTTATTGTTAACATTGTTATATTATTATTATTATTATTATTATTATTATTTTCCATTACATCACGACTAAAGATCTTATGAGTCGGCTGAATATAAAATCTACTCCAGGTTGCAACCAGCTACCTAAGGAGCAGATCCGGTGACTATCAGTGCCTCTACAATACTTTACGCAAAATGTGGGCTGTTCCAAATAAAGCAATTTCTTGCACTTCACACTCTTTTGAATTACCGGGGAGTTTAGACAAGTTCTTACTCAAATTTTGCGGAACAAATCCCAGAGCTCCGATAACTATCGGGACGACCTGTGCTTTTACGCCCCACATTCGGCTGATCTCGATTTCCAAACTCTTGTATTTAAGACGTTTCTCTGCCTCCTTGGTAACAACGTTTTGATCGCAAGGTACAGCAACATCGATAAGTAAACACGATTTTTTCGCCAAATCCCGGATAACTATATCCGGTTTGTTTGCCGCTATCGTGCGATCAGTTTGAATTTGTTGGTCGTACAATATCATACACAATCCAACAGACGTCACCGGTTTTGGTGAGTGTTCGTACCACTTGGCGCATGTGTTTGGAACGTCGAGGGCGGTACAGATCTGCCAGTGGAAGTAGCTACACACCCTGTCATGTCAAGAAGTTTATTTATTTATTTATTTATTTGTCAAAAAAACTGTAAAAAACTGTATATGACGTGTGGGGAAAGAAATTTATCTGCGCACATTTTCTTGAGGGCCAGAAATTTTATTAAAAAAAACAAAAAAAACGAGAAAATGAATTTAGAAAATAATTATTTTAGAAAAATAAAAATATTTGAAAAATGTTTTTTCCCGAGTTATAGAAAATCAATTTCAACTGTAAATGAACTACAAGCAAAAGGAGTGCTCAACAAAACGTGCGCACAGTGAAACTACATTTACGTCCAGAAGCAAAACAAGGGGCCATCTCAGCATTTGCTCAATGGATCAGGGAAACTGGACAAAAACCTGATCGAGATGGGGGTCATTGACCCGGAAGCTGAAGTACATTACTTGTTACAGGCGTATTAAATATTTTTTAAATGTATACAATGCAAACATAAACTAATTCATTATATATCTTTGTTTTGTTACATTAAACATTATTTTTCTTTTTCACGATCAGTATAATCTCTAATTGTATAGAAACAGTTTTGCAGCAGAAAAGATTTTACTTTTAACTTAAATTTGTGTACCGACTTTGTTTTATGTCATCTGGCAATGCGTTGTAAAGTAACGTACATGTATTGTATGTTGATTTCTTGTACTGAGCTGTTGATACTGACACTTGATGCACGTGATTTCTACGGCGTGTGTTGTAATTATAAATATCAATATTGCATGAAAATATGTTCCCTCCGTTAAGTAGGTCATTTTTGACAAATATTACAGATTCGTAAATAAATAGACAAGGCAATGGTAGGATTCCCTAGCTCAATGAAAAGAGGCTTGCAGGAATCACGTGGAAGGTATTTTTTCATTATTCGAATAATTTTCTTTTGCAATCTGAAGGTCTGAATACTACAGGACGAGCTTCCCCAGAATATTATGCCATATCTCAGGCGGGAATGCACATTTGCAAAATAAACGCAACGAGCTGCATGAAGGCTGACAGAATTTGAAAGAATTCTGAATGCATAGCATAATGAACTTAATTTAGTGTTTAATTCTGATATATGTACATTCCATTTGAGGTTTGATTGAATTGAAAGACCTAAAAATTTTGTTGCCTCAACATCAGCTAATTGCATATTGTTCATTTTCAATGGAACATGCGATTTCCGATTTGAGATGCAAAAATGCATTGAAACAGTTTTTCTTTCGTTAACAATTAATTTGTTATTATTAAACCATTTTGAAACTTCTGAAATTGTACTATTTACTGCTTCTTTTTTGCAAAGAACATTCGTGTCATCAGCAAACAGAACCGTTCTTCCATTTTTAATAGACGATGGCATATCGTTTACATATAACAGAAAGAGAAAAGGACCTAAGATCGAACCTTGCGGGACCCCATGCACAATTGGCAAAGAATTGGAAATATAAGTATGTAATGTCCTTTCCTGCCAGTATGGTATTTCTACTCTTTGAGTCCGATGTTTAAGGTAAGAAGTTATCCAATCTAGGGCAATACCACGAATTCCATACGAAGGTAATTTTGAGAGCAAGATCTTATGGTCAATAACGTCAAAAGCTTTCGAGAGATCTAAGAATATTCCAATGGGTACTTCATTTTGGTCTATTGATGAAGCAACATCTTTGAGAAAAGAAAAAATGGCAGTTTCCGTAGATTTTGATTTTCTAAAACCGTGTTGTGAGTCTGAAAACGCTCTGTTTTTCCTGAGAAATGTTTCCATTCGTAAGTAGAAAAGCCTTTCTAATATTTTTGAGAAAACTGACAAAAGAGAAATTTGCCGGTAATTTTGAATATCATTTTTGTTCCCTTTTTTTAAAAAGTGGCTTAATTTTTGCTGTTTTGAAAATATCTGGAAATATTCCTGTACATAAAGAAGCATTGAAAATGTGAGTTAACGGATGTATAAAGGCAGGTGCACAAGTTTTTAATAAACAATCCGGAAATTCATCTAAACCAGATGAATATTTATTTTTTAGTTTACTGACTATTCTGAGGATTTCGTTGGGAGAAGTTTCGGGAATAAACATCGTATCTGAAATTTTTTGGGAAGTGTAAAATGTTGAATTTTGTGATTTTAGTCCCTTCGTGAGATCAGACGCAATTCTGGAAAAGTGTTTGTTGAAGAGATTGGCAACTTTTTCCGGATTACTCGTTTCTCTTTCATTATCCTTTAAAATAACATTCTCTACAAGGTATCGAGATGATGTGGTTGTATTTTTTACGATATCCCACATTGCTTTAGTTTTGTTACTAGCGCTCAAATTGTCCTGACTGTTTTTCATTATTTTTGCCTGAACTATTACTTTTCTTAAAATTCTTTTATATTCTCGGAAGTATATATGGAAACCGGGTGATACGTTATGATGTTTAGAAATAAAGTAAAGCGTGCGTTTGTTTTTACACGATGTTCTAATTCCTTGTGTGATCCAAGTATTACTTTTGCTTGAAATGTTTAATTTTCTCTTTTTAAGAGGAAAGCACGCGTTAAAATGAATTGAAAGCTTGGAGAAAAATGAATTATATTTTTCATTTGTGTCAACAGCGTTATAAACCTCGTCCCATGATTCCTTCATCAAGTAGTCCGTAAATAATTTTATATTAACTTTAGTGAATGCTCTGCACATGCGTGTATTATTTATTGTGTCAGTGTTTATGTTCTTAGTAATTGTAAGAATTTGTGCATCGTGGTCACTGTATCCTAGATTATTCGTTATTATTTCATATGTAGTTGTGGTTTTGTTAATTATAATTTGATCTAATGCTTTTTTGTGATTTAAGCGTATTCCGTGTAGGTACATTCACTGTAATGTCTAAATTAAAAGAATGAAGTAAATTGAGAAACTTCTCTTTTTCGTGGGATTCGCTCAGAAAATCAATATTGAAATCTCCACATACAACAATGGATTTACAAGAGAGTTTACTAATTTTGTTCAGAATTATCTCTAGATTTTCCAAGAAAGTGAAATAATCTGAAGCTCGCTTTGTTGGAGGTCTGTAAATCTAAAGTAAGATAATTTTGAGCGTTGTAAGATGTACTACTGTTGTTTCAAAAACTTTTTCAACTGCATATAAATTGAATTCTGACAAATGTCTTTTCAGGTATTCGGTGTTTGCTAGGATTGGACAAGCTGAGACAATATGATCAATGGTTTCTACTTTCTCCAGGCAAATGCGGCATTTATCATCTTGGGAAATTTTGAGAACCGCTTTATCATAATGTCGTGTTCTCAAGGCCTGATCTTGGGCAGCTATTACAAGTGCTTCCGATTCTGGCTTCATTCTTCCCCTTTTAAGCCACATAAATGATTGATCTTTATTGATCTGCACCTTGTCCATTCTTTTTAGGTATTGTCCGTGGAGTGGTTTGTCTCTCCACGATTTCTTTAACATTTTTTGTGTCTCACACTTCACGTTTAGCAGCATCAGAAGTTCAGTGTCTGTGTTATTCGACGTGTCTTGCCTAGTTTTCTTCGCAATGCTTTTTGCTACACTAACAATGCCTCTGTTTCCCATTCTTCGGTCAGATTTCATGACCTGCCTCATTAGAGGGTCATTTTGATGGCTGACTACATACTTCCCCAACCCGACTATTGCGTTGTGCCAGGAGGCCTCAATTTGTCTGAGGCCTCTTCCTCCTTCCTTACGTGACACATAAAGTCTATGTATATCAGCTCGAGGGTGGGAAACATGATGCATTGTTAGCAGTTTTCTGGTTTTTCGATCCATGGTGCGAATTTCTTGCTCAGTCCAGTCCAAAACTGTATTCGGCTACAGGTACCGCCAAACTACCTATTGCAGATATTTTATTTCTGGAATTCAGAGCGGACTGCAGGACCAGTCTCACTCTCCTATAATACTCCCTACAAATTCTCTCTTTCATTCTGTCATTCGAGATGGTTTCACATTCTTCAATGCCCAGTTTTACCCGGTTCAAGATCTTGAATCACAGTGTGCGTATCAATTTCAATGTTCTCAGACGTTGTGAGTTTCCCTCTTTTTAAATTGATTTTTGCAAACTTGTCAAGACCAAACGTCATGCAGATGTCATTGCTAAAGTCATTCACGACTGACAGCATTTGGGAGAGAATCGCTTCATTCTTAGCAAACACTTTCAGATCATCCATGTAAAACAAATGTGATACTGGCCTTTCATCACCATGGAGCTTGTAACCAAAGTCAGCTTGCGACAACTGTCTCGATAGTGGGATCAAACTAATGCAAAACAGCAGAGGGGATAGTGAATCTCCTTGAAAAATTCCCCTGTTTATCTGAATACTTCTTGTTTCTACTGCTTCCTTTCCGCTGTGTATTACTAACCTGGTACTCCACGACATCATACTAGCCTTCCAAAATTCAATAAGTCTAGGATGAAATCGATAGATCTCCAGGGTCTTCAAAATCCAATCGTGTGGTACACTATCAAAGGCCTTTTGGTAATCAATCCAAGCCATGCTCAAATTACGTTTGCGTTTCTTTACATCATTCAAGATGACTTTATTCAGTAGCAAATTTATTATTATTATTGGGTGGTATGAATAATAAACAAGCATTTGCTTAGAGTATCTTCTCACGAGCATGAGCATTTGTTCTGAGAAAATTCTTCCACCAATGAGCATTTGCTCAACTTCGTATGAATAAAAATATTCTCCGAGTGATGAGTATACTCTCATGGAAAATTGAGGAAATTCTCATTTGTCTACGCAGCTGGTGTGATTTTGTTCCGATTCGCACTGTTATACAACTTGTTTTAACTATCTCGTTTGCGTGCTGTCGGTGCAGTTGCTTATGTAAACTATCGTTGTTGCATTGTGAAGAGTATATTTCGATCTTAAGCTTCAATTCTACGCGTAGTGGAGCAAATGAAATGCGGAGGCGTTATTTCAGTTGCCTGAATCATCTCTATGATAACGCGCTCCCGAGGAAGAGCTATATAGTTGCCATAACCCCTTCCTAATCATATAGTGCGCAATTAAACACGGAAAAAACCATAACCTTCATTTCAAATAAGCAAGGTATTAGAATTTTTAATTTTCTTTATTTCGTAAATGTCTGAACGTTTTCATATTCTGAAGTCTTAAGCAGATTCAGGCCGGGTAATATCTTTATTTCTACCATGATTCACACCAGTAGTTCTATTCACATTTATTTGCATACATTTTTGCTTGAATATTAATTGCTTATTAATCTATTCAGCCCCAAATATCGTAGTTTTTTATACGAATGTGCGTACAATACAAGGTGCAGAGGAACTAAACGTGTATTTGTTCTGGCTCTTAATTTTTTTATTTGTTAATTTTCTCTTCGGATTGTATAAATTTTATTCATTTGGATCAATTTTGATTACAAGGCCCATAACCTCAATATGTTTTTCAAAGAGTTGAATGTCTGGCAAATGCACAAATCTCTACCAACACCTTACAGAAAAGATGAAGATCTACTCACAAAAATACTTTCAATTTCGTTTCATATGAACGAGTGACACATCCAGTTTCCATCTTTTATTGGCTGTAAACAAGCGTTACGACGAATTTGTAATGTTTCTCTCCGAAAATCGTAACAAACTCCGCAAGTTTTTTCCCGACGCCACGCCGTGCTACTTTAAGTGATTTATATTCACGAACAAAGTCATTTCTTGATAGATTACTACTTACAACAAAGATCCGCTAACCTCACATTTAAAAGTGAGACACCTCAAGACCAGACTCAAAACAATCGGAGGATATGCTCACGAAAGGAGTAAGTTCTCGGTTTTTATTCATCTGGATGAGAGCATATGCTCTACCGAGCCTCGGGGAATGAGAATTTTCTCAAGTTTGAGAATTTACTCATTCTTTAAGAATATTCTCGAAACTTTTATTCATACGCTACCGAGCATCTGCTTAGAAAACGCGAGTAAATAGCATATGCTCAGTTTTATTCATACCACCCATTATTATTATTATTGTTGTTGTTGCTGTCTTAAAATAATTTTTAAGTTACATTGCATTTAGTTCATAATTATAATATGTAAATTTGAATGTTCCGCCACCAGGTTGCATAAACCTACTTGCGGAAATAATAAATATCTATCTAAGACACAATGGGTCTCATGGAGAATCCGCGCGTTGTTGCCGCCGCGACACATCCGGCTGCTCTCAAAATCACAGCAACCTTTCTCAATATACGCAACTACTGAAAACACTGTTTACTCGCACATTTATTACTGTTATTATTATTATAGTACATATTTTTATTAGCGTAAATATCTAATACAAAGGGACCCTTTATATGTATTGTTATAAAATGAAAAAAAATGTAAATTGTTGATTCTGCCGTCAAAACTGATTATTTAATTTACGCAATAAACGAAACACTAGGACCAACATTAATTCAACTTTCATCGTAGTACATGTTACTTTTCTCACTTCTAAACTGTCGTATTTCTCGTAGTTATGAATATCGACACATTATTCTATAATTTCTTACGACTCTGTCTTTTTTTCTCGCTTTTCATATTCAAATCCCATTTCTGACAATATTCGATAAAATGTAGAATATTTGGAATTGGGTAAATGTTTATCATGAACATCTATCATTATATACACGATTGTTGCAGGAATATTTTAAAATGAGTACACACGGAAATTGAAACGTAACATATATACAAAATCGTTGAACTTCATTTTCCATAGCTTTTTTTTCTCGGGGTCGGTATTTCTTCATTGTCATTTTCCGTTTTCATTCTAAAGAAGGAATGTCTGCTTATGCCTCTTGCTCTGCAAAATTCATTAAAACGATTGACTCCGTTTTTGGATGTGTTCCTTTTAAGTCCTCGAGTATTTTGAACATATTTTTACCACTTAATTTTTTCACTCTTTTCCCTACGATCAATTTAGATCTCTTAAAATTAATCCACTACGCGATTCATTAAACTACTACTCGCACTACCTACTCTTCTTTAACACTGCACATCCACCATCTTCACTCACATCCACCAGCAAAAATCGACTAACCAGAATATCCAGCAATTTGAAATTCTCGAAATAGCTTCTGGTGATCATTCACGTATTGATTTGGAAGGTCTCTTCCGCTGATGACATCACATAAACAGTTCGTTTCAGCCCTATGGGTGACACATCCTCCATCTCTGCCTTGTCTTTTCGTCAAGCCCCACATCGCGCTGGCCCAACTTTAAAACAAACGTCAAATAAACAGAAGTAATGCATCAGAAGACCTTCGGATAATGATAGAAAATAATTTCAAAATTTTACCCAAAACTTTGTCGCTGGAAGTTTTTAATTGGACTTCAAGAACGAAAATTTTCCAGCGACGATATATTTTAAAGCACAAATTAAAAATTCGCACCTTTTCGTTGACAATTCATTTTTTTAAAGGAACACGTTTTAGCATTTTGATAAAATGAAAGCATCTTTTCCAGCTGAAGTAACTGAAATGTTGTATCGACTTTTTCCAGAATCATTCCACCAATTTTTGGATATGTTTTAACGGTCTGAATAAAAAGGTATTTAAAAAGTCAGTTCCGCAGAAATCCAGCGTTTTTATTACTTTAATTTAAAAGGAAATGAACGACTCATTTTTCGTGATTAACATCGTATTCCTCGTCATTTTCTCTAAAAGACTGTTTTTCTTCTTACTTTTGCAACAACACTATTTGGCATCAGTGCACGAGATTCTTCCGTAAGAATACAATTGTCCATAAGAGCTCATTGTGCCTTCACGACGTGAAAATGACTATAGACAAAAATAATTTTTGTAATTGTTTAATAAACAAAAGAATAGAGCAAAATGGCATTAATGTCATCTCACAGGTGTACGTTTAGCAAAATCACTACCAAAAATTAAAAAAAAAATTGGAGGTGTTTTTGAGAAAATCTCGTTTTTGATATTTTTTAAAATTGCTCATGTTACATTTAATATTGCGTGAAAATGAGTAAAAGTTCTAAAAAAACTTTCATGACCTTAATGAAAGAACAGATTCTAGAGAACAACTCATTTAAAGGAAAAATCTGTATCTTTAATTTTACTTTGTATTTGCTTTATATTATTTGCTGATACTGTAGGAGGAGGTTCTACTCTTCCTTAATATTTTAAAATTAATATTTCACATCTATCATTAGAGAACTGAAAAATTCAGCAAAAAAAAAATGTAATTTGAGCGGCGACAGATGGTAGCTGGTAACAGGATGGAGATGACCGAAAAGCTAGCCCAGACCAAATAAATTAGAAAATTAATACGAAAAAGGCTGTGCCATTCTGTAGCACTGGTTGTAATTGTAGGCAGACGAAAAATGTCAATATTATGCAATTTTCAAAACTTCACAGATAACAGGGAAAATCGGACCTTTGTCTGCTTTATATGTACTTTACTATCTTTTTTCAAAAAAATAGAGAAATTTAGTGGGGCTACAACTGCACATACTTTCCCGTGTTATTGGATACAGCTACGTAGGATTGAAATATTGCACTTTCTACGCAACTAACGTCTTAGCTGTTATTTGAAAACGTCCAGTTCAACCAAGAAGCGAACAACTCACTGTTTCCATCGCAGTGTTGTCAAAACTATGTGAATTCTTCTACTGCAAAAAAATATAATGCAAAAGATTTGTAAACTTGTATTGGAAAAAGAAGCCTGATACCACACAGCTACATCAAGTCACAACAATGACACGTAATTCACAGAAATTCGCGATAGCGAAACGGAATTCCATTGTTGCATTCCCTGCATTGTCGATACTTCCTGAAAGAGCTAGCAATTTTTATTTCAAATATTTCTAAATAAATAATTTATAAAAGATGAATGTGTAAATGTATAACAAAAGGTCGAATGTAAGAAACGAACAAAGAAATAATATACAAAATTGCAAATTCTTATTTACGACGCATCCAGCTGTCTGAAGCTCAGTAAATTTGCAGCAGGCTATTATGATTATAACGAAATTATAATTTACTTGTATTTCCAAAACAAAAAGCATGACCTTATTTGATGCTGTAGTTTTGATAAATACATTTCATAGAGAAAAAATTGTATTTTCACAATTGTAGTTGTAAGAAGATGCCGGAAACGAAGCGCAGTCAATTCCGAGCGGGCTTTTATGTTTGTCAGAGAATTATAGGAAAACTACTCATATTTTCAAAAAATTCAACATGACCTTATTTGAAGATCTGTTTTTGGTGAGCATATTTCATTAAGAAAGGGGGTGGCTTACATTCGAGAACTAGTGGTGCTAAATTACGTGCTTTCTACCCGTATTCTCACGTGAAATTACGAGAAAAATACTCACATTTTCGAAGAATTGTACATAACCTTATTTCAAAATCTATCTTTAAGGAACAGATTTCATTAGAACAAATCTGTCTTCGCAATTGTAGTTGTAGGAAGACGCCGAAGAACTTTTGAACTTTCAGCAGTTTTCGAAAATTCAGAGTTTTCAATCAACATGAGATCTACGCCATTCTCTTAAACGTCCTTCACATTATCCAAAAACAAAATTTAATAAAAAACGATGGAGACTTTTTTTACTTTGAAAAATGTCCCAGGGGCTTCATGTGAAGTACCCCCAAGATTAAAATATCAATTTCAAATTCAATGGACATCGACATCAGCCAGATTGATTTCGAAATATCAATTTTGGAGAAAATCGGCTGAACAGTTTAGTTGCTAGCGTTATTTACAGACGGACAGACGTTTTGTTGTTATTCGATTATTCGGCATCAAGAACTAATAAAACATGGATTGGAACTAGCTTTACACAGTGGACATTGCTTTAACACGTTCGAAACGCATTAAAAGATTAAACTAATTAAATCGTGACCGTACTTCATATTTTCATTAGTGTGATCTTGTTTCGGAATACGCCAAAAAATAGCACTACCACTAACGCCGTTAACCCCTGGATTCGATTTTCGATTTTGTGCGCTCCATAGATAGTGGAAAGGCATTTGGGGTACCCCGTTTGATGATCAGCCCTGAGAACGAGATAAAATTTGGTGGGGGTCATGGCCTTTTCTTTGCTATCATCTTAACACGAGAGAGTGGTACGCACGAAAATAGGCGATCTGATGTTCGTCGTAGTGAGTACGATAAATCATTACAAGCATTTACGAACTTCAATCTTGATTTGCGCTCGTAATTGTGACAATGTATAATTGTAAAGAAGTTATAATTTTTAGAAGAGTTGTGTAGATGCATTATAGGTTTTCCTTCGCTCCAAGTGTTATTCAGTTACTGTTTTGATGAATAAATGTGTGCTCAGGTAATGAAAAATGTGAATGTTTTGACTACCATTCAGTGAATTGAAAATTAAGAATCAAAATAATGGTTTAAAACACCTAAATACATTTCATCTAGCCTTCTAACCTAGTGTATGTGGAGAGAGATTGAAAAGTGTTCTAGTAGCATATCAACATAATTCAGTCACATACATACATATCGCGACCCCGACTTCGATTCCCGATCGGGCAAGATTATAGTGTGCGTTTTCCTTGCAATGTCCCAGTATATGTTGCTGTGTGACGATGAGAAAATTCACTTCTCATATTGATGAGACCCGAATACTGCGTGGGGATGTATTCGTGGTAACCACACGTACATGACCGCAAGGCCGGGACGCTGCTAGAAGGCCAGTACACGGGCCGAATATAAACAAACAACACATACGAATCAATGTATTTTATTTTTTCATTGATGGGATTATACACCAGTTAAATAATTAAAACACGCGAAACAAAGTAATTCACGAGAAGACAATGGAACTAGTTGGTGCTACAGAATGGCACAGACTTTCCCGTATTAGTTTTCTATTTCCTTGGGTCTTCGCTAGCTATTCGGAATTGCCACAATCTCTTTCTTGCCAGCTGTCTTCTATCACCGCCAAAAGTACATTTTTTTGTCATTTTCTTAATTTTTCGGTTTCCTATTGGTAGAACGGAAGCATTAATTTTAGAATATTAAAGAACACAAAAACCTAGTCATAAATGGCAATTTTCTTTTAAAAATTATGTGCCGTTTAAGAGAAAATGACGTTTTAGCGCTTCTAAAAATGCGAAATATGAAGCTCATTTTCACAGAAAAGTTTTGAGTTTTCAAAATACTTTATTTGAAGTTATTTGAAGCACTTACACACACAAATATAATAATGTTTACTAATTGCTGGTAATGTGCATATTAAAGATGTGAGAGATCTTTAAAAAAAATTACAATTATGTAATTATTGAAAAAAACAACTCAAAATAAACTTTACGCTATACTAAAGAGTGTAATGAACAGTATCCGTTACAAAAGTATCAAGAAAAAATTTGCAGCCATATATGAGAAAATGGCGTTTGAGCATTTCTGAAAATGCCGAAATTTGACTTACTTTTCACAGAAAATGGTAGTGTTTTCGAGATACTTTACTTGACATTATTTAAAGCACATGTACTCGTTAATAATTTGAAAAAATCGCCGCTAATGTAAATATTGTCGACGTGAGAAATATATGAAAGAATTTAAATATTTTTAATTTTTGAAAAAACCAACCGATAGACCAATATGGCTTTTATGTCATCTGATAGAGTAAATTTACCACTATCCATACCAAAAGTTTAAAGAAAAAATTTGGAGCCGTTTTTGAGAAAATCTTGTTTATGAAATTTTTTAATGTTCCACATATTGCACGCAATATTGCACGAAAACTACTAAAATTTTGAGAAACATTTACATGACCTTTATGAAAGAACTCAATATGAAGAACAAATTTATTTGAAGAAAAAATCTATCTTCAATTTTGTAGCTGGAGAAAGACGCCGAAAAAAATTCAAGCTTTCTCAATTTTCGAAAATTCAGAGTTATCCGTGACAATCGAACCTATGCCATGTTAATAAGTGTATTTTGCTCTATTCATACAAGAAATTTAAAGAAAAAATTTTGGAACCGTTTTTGACAAAATTTTGAAAATCCCAGGGGGGTTCATATAAATACCCCCAAATTTTGAATAATCTTTTTCAAAATCTCAAAGCTTTGACTAGAATCAGATCGACTTGAGAATATCCATTTGGAAGACATCGTACGTATGGTTTAGGCGCTAGCAGTGTTCACAGACGCAGAGACGGACGTTTTCCTTTCAATTGGGTTTACGGTATCAAGGACCTAGAAAACAGGGTTTCTGGCTACACCACGCGTTAGGGGATTTTTTTCTTAATTTAGCAACTGGTTTTATCCACTTATTCGTTTTCACGGCCCGGCAATTAATTTTTTTTCCGCCGAAAATTGGCCATTTTTCGTGCAGCTTTACATAACTTTCCCTATACTACGTATATCACTCCGTGTTTAAGTAGCGTTTATTGTCGACAGAACAATTTTTATACATGGTTGTTTTGCACTACATAGTATCTATATATTGGTTGGTTGGAGAGTTCAAATTGTTTTGACCTTTCTTGCGTTAGTTATTATAATAGTCTGAGGATTTTCCTCTCTTGTCTCACTGACGCACCTTTTTACATTCCCGTATACGTACGTATACACGGAGTGATATACGTAGTATAGGGAAAGTTATGTAATGCTGCGCGAAAAAATGGCCAATTTTCGGCGGAAAAAAATTAATTGCCGGGCCGTGAAAACGAATAAGTGGATAAAAACCAGTTGCTAAATTAAGAAAAAAAATCCTCTATCTCGTGGTGTGGTCAAAATCCATGATTTGTTGCTTCTTTATACTTAAAAATCGGTTGACGGCATTCCGTCCGTCCGTCTGTCCGTCTGTGGTCAACGCTAGCGCCTAAACCGTTTGGTCCATTTTCTTGAAAATTGATATTCCCCAGTCGATCTGATTCTAGTCGAAGCTTTGTGATTTTGAAAAAGATTCTTTAAAATTTGGGGGTACTTTATATGAAGCCCCCCGGGGATTTTCAACATTTTCTCAAAAACGGCTCCAAATTTTTTCTTTAAATTTCTTGTATGAATAGAGTAAAATACACTTTTTAACATGGCATAGGTCCGATTTTCACGTACAGCTCTGAATTTTCGAAAATTGTGAAAGTTTGAATTTTTTTCGGCGTCTTTCTCCAACTACAAAATTGAAGATAGAGATTTTTTCTTCAAATAAAATTTGTTCTGCATATTGAGTTCTTTAATAAAGGTCATGTAAATGTTTTTCACAATTTTGGTAGTTTTCGTGCAATTTTAAAAAATTACAAAAGCAAAATTTTCTCAAAAACGGCTCCAAATTTTTTCTTTAAACTTTTGGTAGGGATAGTGGTAAATGTACTCTATCAATGACATAAAAGCCATTTTGGTCTATCGGTTGGTTTTTTCAAAAATTACAAAAATGTAATTTTTTTTACTTGTCCCTCACGTCGTTAATATTTACATTATCGGCGATTCTTTTACATTATTATATTTACGAGTATATATGCTTTAAATAATGTCAAGTAAAGTTTCTCGAAAACACTACCATTTCTGTGAAAAGTAGCTCAAATTTCGGCATTTTCAGAAATGCTCAAACGTCATTTTCTCGTATATGGCTGCAATTTTTTTCTTGAAACTTTTGTAGCGGATAGTGCTAATTACACTCATTAGTATAGCGTGAAGTTATTTTGAGTTTTTTTGTTTTTTTCAAAAATTATATAAATGTAAATTTTTTGAAAGATCTCTCACATCTTTAATATGCACATTATCCGCAATTTGTAAAGATGATTATATTTGTGAGTGTAAGTGCTTCAAATAACTTCAAATAAAGTATTTTGAAAACTCAAAAATTTTCTGTGAAAATGAGCTTCAAATTTCGCATTTTTAGTAGTGTTAAAACGCCATTTCTCTTAAACGGCACATAATTTTAAAAGAAAATAGCCATTTACTGCTA
This sequence comes from Acheta domesticus, assembly GCA_031308135.1. NCBI lineage: Eukaryota > Metazoa > Arthropoda > Insecta > Orthoptera > Gryllidae > Acheta > Acheta domesticus. The sequence continues at coordinate 2,587,064 of JAHLJT010008756.1, forward strand.
GGTTTTGTGTTCTTTAATATTCTAAAATTAATGTTTCTGTTCTACCAATAGGAAACCGAAAAATTAAGAAAATGACAAAAAAATGTACTTTTGGCGATGATAGATGGTAGCTGGCAAGAAAGAGTATGTTGCAATTCCGAATAGCTGGCGAAGACCCAGGAAAATAGAAAACTAATACGGGAAAGTCTGTGCCATTCTGTATCACCACTAGTTTGTATTATTTACATTATCATTACTTCAACAACCTACATCTAATACGAGACATCTAATGCATACGTACGTATACGGGAAAGTAAAAATGTTCGTAAGCAAACGTTTCGATCTAATATTTTGGATTTTTCTAGCTCCCTTAAATTACGATAACGTAGCCGATAAAGCGACACCATGCAAGGGCATGTCGTGCTGAAGCAAGAAATAATTGTCATCCATTAGTTATGGAAAAAAGAAATCCTAAAATCAAATATTGAATCTAGTAAACGTGAAATTGGTAGAATTTAATGGTAGAGGCAAGTACCCAGACCCGGGTCCCAATTTGTTTTCGAGTAGTTTTAAATCCAATTTTCTGCAGAATTAAATCAAATTATATGCAATGCATACTTTGCTTAATTATAAAAATGTAATATTCTTCTTAAAATTATTAGCTAAGTAGTTTAAGAATGAAATATTTTTTCCGTGAACATTACATTTTGTGGATATTTAAAAAAAGATTTCCTAATGTGAACCCCCCGCACACGTTTTAAGAAATGAATAAAAACAAATGAAATAACTGCAAATAGATTCAAATGGCCTAAGACTTCACTTAACTGCAAATAGATCGGATTGAGTATAATTTTACAAAAATACAAGATTAATATCTTATCCATCAAAAATTATCTGATGTGTGTTTGCGCATAGTCTATATATTCTAGTGCGACAAAAATCACGAATATAATCTTTTTCCGTCCCCACACATTCTACACGAGTTCAAGCACATCGTCCATTGTTCTCCTTCAGCCCTCTAAAAAAATTACACTGAAAAACAAGCAAACTGGGTCTTCTTAACCTGTGCGGGGAGATATCCCTAGTAAAACTGAGCCTGAGGAAATATTCGATTCCTCGCCGGTTGTGGAATCTTCCTTTTGCCTTTTGTTTAACATCAGAATTCCTTTAAATCTCTCTCTATTCGACTTCTCTGGGATTAAATTCTGAAACTGTCTCTTGACATATTTTTTCTTCCTGCCCTCTCTAACTGATAGGCTTCAGAGTACACTCTTGCTTATTATAAACCTTATAAGGTATAAAAATGCCAAAACTCTTAATTGTTTTTATTTTACAAGATGAAAATTGGGGGCCCGTATTAAGAAACTTTGGGGCGCCCTGGTAAGGCACCAGCGCGTTTATATTCTATATGCCATTAATATGTAATTGCCCCCTTCGAAATAATGTAAGGGTTAGAAGACTTACCGCTGAAGTATCGAAATCAGACAACTGAGAATAAGCACTTGAAGAAACGTTCACTTTTCACTGTTCGCATTAATGGCCGATTGATCGGCAACAAGTGAAGATAAGACACTACCACTTGACTAGGCTGTGGTGTGGCAACGTTTCCAATATGCAACAGCACATCAAGGAGCTCGCATTAGGAACCGGGCCCGGGTTCGGGTACTTTCCTCTAATAATATAAAGTATGACCAATAATAGAGTGAATAGTAATAATAATAATAATAATAATAATAATAATAATAATAATAATAATAATAATAATAATAACTAAAGAATAATAATATTAAAAATTGTGTAAGGATTAATAACACTGGTCAACACTCATTTTCTTGCCTAACAATTTAAAGCCATTTTAGGGTATGTTTAATGCACAGATTCCAAATATGGCATTGGTTTTTGGTAGATTAGCTCTAGTTTTTGAGATAATGAAAATCGCATCGAAAAATATTATTTTATTGAGTACAGGCTATTCGTAAAATGCATACAACTTGAACTAAATGTCACCAGATGTGCCTATTTATACAAAATTAAACTCTTGAAATATTTAATATTAATGTAGTCAATATATTTATATTTACAGCCTGCAAATAATTATAAAACATTTGTATGATATCCTTTTATGTGGCAAATTAGGGCAATCAAGTTGAGGATCCAGTAGTAGTCTGAGATTGTCTATCTCATTTGCCCTGATATCTAACTCCATTACCGTTTATTCTTGATGGAACCGTTCGATTTGTTCCTCACACATATTGCCAAGATTTTCTGGAAATTTGTCTAGATGGTTATGGAAATAGTGTACCTTAATGTTCATAGTTGGACCAAATTTTGAAAGTTTCAAAGCAAGTCTGGCACCAGTTTTGGATACTTTTCTGCTTTATGATTACCCAAAAAGTTCTTGACAACTATGACAAAGCCTGTACCAATAAGCAGGAAAATGTTGTATTCGCTTCCAGTGTCAGATATTTCTTTTCTTTTAGCCAGGATGCTAAAAGTTCAGCTACTTTGTTTGGCAAACTGAGGTCACGTATTAATCACTGAGCTTATCTTGGCAGAAGTGCTCTTTTGTAACAACACTTCCATCGTATTTATGCCACTGATAACTCTTGAATTGCACCCCAGAATCTGTATATCCACACTATCAGACACAGAACTTCCAGTGAGTGTGGTGAACATCAGGTCGATGTGTCACAGGTCACTTTGCTGATTTCAAATCAGGGTACTCCCTGTCCTTTATTTTGTAGCGATTGAAGGATTTTACGGTCACAGAACAGAAATAACAATCATCATGATTTTAGGGCTCTGGCCCATACCATCAGTACACGACATTTTAAACTCTTCTGTTTTCCACTGACAGAGAGACTCTACACAAGTTTTGCATACCACATCAGTAGCCCACGATATCTTGAATCACCCAGTTTTATACCAAAATTGTGTTTTGTATATTTTTCTACAAAGTTTGTAATATTTCTTTTCTGTTTTTTGCGTAAATTCCCCACAAATGTAGTCAAATACTTTAAAGTCGTTCAAAGAAGGTCTTCCTGAAGAACTCAATGTTTTGTAACGAAAATGTAATAATTTTTTTATTATTTATTTACGTCAAAAACAGTTAAAAACTGCGTATGGACGAGCTATGGGGAGAAGTGAATTTTGTGCACGTTTCCATAATTCTGTGGTCTCTATCCTAAAACCATATTCTAGTCGAATTTTGAATACAGAAAAGAGAGGTTTTTTTTCGAGTTTTGTTGACAAAATATTCGCTCCTATATAATAAAATGTAATAATAAAACGAAGCTCAAAGTATACTGAAAATAATGCGATATTCAATGTTTAAAATGAAAAAAACAACAGTGTTTGTATAACGATAGATATTTATTACTCGTTCACTTTACATTTGCAGACGGAGCGCTGCGATCTGTTTACATGAAGTCACCACCGACTGAATGAGAAACGCGCGTCTGCAGTAAATACTGACCGTTTATAATATGATATAGATGGCGGTGAGCAGCACACAGAACCCTGGCAGGGCAAGAACATAACCATTAAGTAGTAGATAAGTGCAATGAAGAAATAAAAATATTGTACGGAAATGTGAACAGCGAGTGGTGTGATCTATTTTGTTGTATATTACTTTAATTATTTAAGGCGCGACTCCAGCTCACTGTCAGAAAGACATAATTCGTCAGCTGTGCCCGAAGCGCTTGTTCTGCCTTCGAGACAGCTGATTGACATCGGCACCATTCGTGTATTCTCGGCTGTGTGTTTCGGGCCTTCGCTTTCAAAACAACATTAGTTCCTAATTCTGCCGTCTGCAAATGTAAAGTGAACGAGTAATACATTAGGTGCTGTGAGTTTTGTGATAGTATCATTCATTACAATGTTCACAGCACAAAAACTAGAGCCAATTCATCAAAACTAATGACATATTTGGATTCAGCGCACCCGATTTACTGTAAATTCGTTGCAAAATCCTGGGCAAGTGAAAAAAAGTTTTTTTTGTTGAGCAGTGTAATTATATAAGGAATTATAAAATCATGACAATTGTATCATATAATGCCAGGAAAACAGAAAATAGAAAGTCTGCTTGTATTCAGGAGATCAATAGGTCAAGGTTTCAAATAGAGTTCTGGAATTTGTAGACGTATTTCCTTGTTTGTTTCATGGGGTTTACATTTTGTTTGTATTGTCTTATTGTTCATTGTCGTCGCATCTGAATTCATAGTTAATGCGACCTTATAAAACAAATCTTTTAAAAAATAATACAGTATTAGAAAGAATACTAACGACCTAATGAATATCGTGGCACACCGCAAGTTAATTCTGACTATGTAGTTGGTCTCCTAAAGAACGAACGAATGTTGAAATTAGTAAGTCAATATCAATTAAGATAATACCAACGAGAACATTATTTTTAGGCGGAAAATGAGGTTTCCCAAAGACATTACTCTGAGCAAACTACATCGAGAAAAAAACAATCATGTTCTTTAAATGTTGATTACGTTCTTTTACTTCGCCATTCACTGAATATTGCAAACATCGTTAAATTGAAGTGAATTGTTTAGTAATTCTTTTGATAGTGCCGTACACATGTGTTTTTTCCTTGTATAATTGGTTATATTGGAAAGGGCATTAAATCACTAAATATCATGAATGAAGATAAACGATTAATTACCGATTCATTTTATGAGTGTGTAAAAGCACAGCTGGCAATACCAAGAATGTTGGCATTGTCCACCCAATTGTGAATTCAACTACAATGGTACCTGTTCCATTTTTATAAGCTTACTCCGCAGTGTACGAGTAAAAGCTTCAAACAAATTGGAGCAGTTTTTGAAAAAAAAAAACTATTTCAAACCGGTTATTATTATTCGCAGTATTTCGCAAAAACTATTCATATTTTGAAAAAAGAAAGTACGTGATGTTCTTTAAATATCTACTTTTGAAGAGCATATTTTATTTCGAAAAAAATCTCTATCTTTAATATTACAATTGTAGAAAGATGAGGAAAAAATTTAATCTTTTGTAATGTTTTTGTAAATTTAGAGAATGCACAAAAAATCGGATCTTCGCCAGTTTTACAAGCCTGCTTTATCGATGAAAAAAATTGAAGAAACAGCTTGGAGCCATGTGTAAAACAACTTTGAAATAGTGGTCCTACAGAATGGCACAGACTTTCCCGTATTAGTTTTCTATTTACTGGGGGCCTGAGCTAGCTATTCGGAATTGCTACATACTGGTGCCAGCTGCCGTCTATCGCCGCCCAAAGTTCATTTTTTGACATTTTCTTAATTTTCCAGTTTACTAATAGTAGAACGGAAATATTACTTTTAGAATGTTAAATAACACTAAAACCTCGTCCTAAAAGGCAATTTTCTTTAAAAAATTTGGAGCCTTTTTAAAAATAAAATGGCGTTTAAGCGCTACTAAAAATGCGAAATTTGGAGCTCTTTTTCACAAAAAAAATGTGGAGTTTTTAAAAAACTTCATTTGAAGTCATTTGAAGTCATTGCTGGTAATGTGCATATTAAAGATGTGAGACATGTTTCAAAAAAATTATGTTTGTGAAATTTTTGCAAAAACAAAAAAAAATACCCCTAATTGAACTTTACGTCTTATTAAAGAGTGCTATTAGCTCTATCCGTTCGGCGTTTGAGCGTTTCTGGAAATGCGAAATTTTGTTCCAGTTTTCGCGGAAAACGGTTGAAATCTCGAGAAACTTTACTTGGCATTATTTAAAGCACATGTACTCGTAAATATAATAATGTTAACAAATCGCCGCTAATGTAAATATTACCTACGTAAAAGGCAAGTCAAAAAATTACATTTTTGTAATTTTAGAAAAAAAAAGAAAAGCATAGAGCAATATGGCGTTTATATCATCTTATTGAGTACAATTATCACTATCCCTACCAAAAGTTTTAAGAAATAATTTGGAGCCGTTTTTAAGAAAATCTTGTTTTTGTTATTTTTAAAAATTGCACATATTGCACGCAATACTGCGCAAAACAACTAAAATTTTCAAAAAATGTAGATGACTTTAATCAAAGAACTCACTTTGGTAAACAAATTTTATTTCGAGGTAAACTCTTTCATCTTCAATTTTGTAGTTGTACGAAGACGCTGACAAAAATTCAAACTTTCGCAATTTTCAAAAGTTCAGATTTAACCGTGAAAATAGGACTAATGCCAACTTTATAAGTGTGTTTTGTTCTATTCTTACAAGAAATTTAAAGAAACTAGTGGTGCTACAGAATGGCAGAGCCTTTCCCGTATTAGTTTCCTATTTCCTTTTGTCTCTGCTAGCTATTCGGACTTGACACATACTCTTGCCGAAAAATTAAGAAAATGTCAAAAAAATTTACTTTGGGAGGCGATAGAAGGCAGCTGACAAGAGTATGTGACATGAACGAATAGCTAGCCGAGTCCAAAGAAAATAGAAAATTAATACAGGAAAATCTGTGCATTCTGTAGCACTACTTGATTTTTTTTGCCCCGTGTCGATGAGCTCCGATACTTACAGAGGTAAGACAAGAATACACGAATTGACTAATGTATTAATTCGTTGTCGATTGTTTATCATCACCAAATTTTCAAATGTATCCATACGTTTGATACGTCTTTTTACTTTCTCGCGCTTAGGAAGGAACGTCTTAAGAAGAGAGAGTTGTGTAATGCGAAAAAAACGGTTGACGACTAAACGTCTGTGTATCTGTGAACATTGCTAGCGGCTAAACCGTTCAGCCGATTTTCTCCAAAACTGATATTAATGAATCCATCTGACTGATGTCGCGGCCCCTTGAATTTGAAACTGATATTTTGGGGAGTGCTTTACTTGTAGACCCTAAGACGTTTTACGTTTTCAACATTTAAAAAAATGGCTTCATCGATTTTGTTTAAATTTTGTTGTTGAATAGTCTAAAAAACGTTTAAGAAAATATTGTAGGTTTAATGTCGATTGAAAGCCCTGATTTTCTAAAATTGAAAAAAATCAAATTTTTTTCGGCATCTCCCTACAACTACAATTATGAAGATACATTTTTTCTGAATGAAATGTGTTCATAAAAAACAGATCTTCAAATACTAAGGTCATGTCGAATTTTTTGAAAATACGATTATTTTTGTATAATTTGGTGACAAACATATGTCGCCTGTTCCAAATTTACTGCGCTTCGTGAACATAAAATTAATGAAGCAGTTGGATGTTACGTAAGTGAGAATTTGTATATTATTACATATTTCACTGTATTATTTATTATATTTACAATACATTCACTTTTAAAATTTTAAATTGCGACCATTAATTTTGTTTTTCGGCATCTCCTACAACTACAATTATGAAGATACATTTTTTCTAAATGAAATGTGTTCATAAAAACAGATCTTCAAATACTAAGGTCATGTCGAATTTTTTGAAAATACGATTATTTTTGTATAATTTGGTGACAAACATATGTCGCCTGTTCCAAATTTACTGCGCTTCGTGAACATAAAATTAATGAAGCAGTTGGATGTTACGTAAGTGAGAATTTGTATATTATTACATATTTCACTGTATTATTTATTATATTTACAATACATTCACTTTTTAAAATTTTAAATTGCGACCATTAATTTTGTTAAATATGAAAACTAATATATCAGCGGTCATTGTTGCTTGTAACCCATTATTTCGACGCCGCACTGATAACAGAAGCAGATAATGACGGTTGCCTTTCGTTCGTTGTAATATAAACGAATACTTTTATATATTTGTAGAATTTGACAATACCATAATGTTTAATAATTACATATTTTTCGATTTATTTGCATTGTTTTCCAACGCTATCACAATCGTATTATTTATTAACTTTTAATTAATTACTTCCTCGCATACTGCTTACGAAGAATATTGTAATGCTAAAAAAGTCGTCGGACATGTTCGTGAATATACTGCATACTGTGATAAAATAATGAATGATTTATTTTATCTAATCGTCTCCTGTATTATTTCAGTTGTATACCTTTGGGTTCCGGCTCTCACACGCAACCAATCTTTATAAATGAGGGCTCCAAAGAAAGAGAATTTCACGGTGACTTGACGAATTCCACTTTGACTTTAAAATGTGGATGATTTCTTTAAAAAAACGCATCGAAATATTCATGTAAAATGCAACCCGCATCACATGTCAACCTATATCGCCAAATAACTCATAAACGAAGCGTTTTAGAGCCTTAAAAAGTAAAATTTTGAGGCCAAAGTCCTCAAAGAAACGTTTTTCACATAATCTACAAGATGAGACATTCTTCAATCCATTCAGTTAACTTTTTGGTTTCACGCTTTAATACTGTACTATCAAGGCCACCTCAATATTTCAGCCCTTCCTGCTGGTAGCAGTTTTTGTAGCGACACGCTTAGAAGGCTTAGATTCGACAATCTTTATTTACGCTTTCTGTTTACAACGTAGTTTGTGCAGTCTGACGAGGTTTTTTTTGCATAATCATTAATTCAAGATTTTTTTCTCCAGCAACAACTAGAAGTACTATTATAGTTGCTTGATACCTATACCTATGAAGATTTGTTTCTTATGCGTGTAGTGAAACTATTCAATTAACGTTTTTACTTTCCCGTATACGTACGTATACGCGGAGTGATATACCTAGTATAGGGAAGGTTATGTAATGCTGCGCGAAAAAATGGCCAATTTTCGGCGGAAAAAAATTAATTGCCGAGCCGTGAAAACGAATAAGTGGATAAAACCAGTTGCTAAATTAAGAAAAAAAATCCTCTATTTCGTGGTGTGGTCGAAATCCATGATTTGTTGCTTTTTTATACTTAAAAATCGATTGACGGCATTCCGTCCGTCTGTCCGTCTGTGGGCATCGCTAGCGCCTAAACCGTTCGGTCGATTTTCTTCAAAATTGATATTCCCCAGTCGATCTAATTCTAGTCAAAGCTTTGTGATTTTGAAAAAGATTCTTTAAAATTTGGGGGTACTTTATATGAAGCCCCCCGGGGATTTTCAACATTTTCTCAAAAACGGCTCCAAATTTTTTCTTTAAATTTCTTGTATGAATAGAGGAGAATACACTTTTTAACATGGCATAGGTCCGATTTTCACGTACAGCTGTGAATTTTCGAAAATTGTGAAAGTTTGAATTTTTTTCGGCGTCCTTTCTCCAACTACAAAATTGAAGATAGAGATTTTTTCTTCAAATAAAATTTGTTCTGCATATTGAGTTCTTTAATAAAGGTCATGTAAATGTTTTTCATAATTTTGGTAGTTTTCGTGCAATATTGCGTGCAATATGTGCAATTTTAAAAAATTACAAAAACAAAATTTTCTCAAAAACGGCTCCAAATTTTTTCTTTAAACTTTTGGTAGGGATAGTGGAAAATGTACTCTATCAATGGCATAAAAGCCATTTTGGTCTATCGGTTGTTTTTTTTCAAAAATTACAAAAATGTAAATTTTTTTACTTGTCTCTCACGTCGTTAATATTATATTATCGGCGATTTTTTTACATTATTATATTTACGAGTATATATGCTTTAAATAATGTCAAGTAAAGTTTCTCGAAAACACTACCGTTTTCTGTGAAAAGTAGCTCAAATTTCGGCATTTTCAGAAATGCTCAAACGTCATTTTCTCGTATATGGCTGCAATTTTTTTCTTGAAACTTTTGTAACGGATAGTGCTAATTACACTCATTAGTATAGCGTGAAGTTTATTTTGAGTTTTTTTTGTTTTTTTCAAAAATTATATAAATGTAAAATTTTTGAAAGATCTCTCACATCTTTAATATGCACATTATCCGCAATTTGTAACGATGATTATATTTGTGAGTGTAAGTGCTTCAAATAACTTCAAGTAAAGTATTTTGAAAACTCAAAAATTTTCTGTGAAAATGAGGTTCAAAATTTCGCATTTTTAGTAGTGCTAAGACGCCATTTTCTCTTAAACGGCACATAATTTTAAAGAAAATTGCCATTTACGGCTAGGTTTTTGTGTTCTTTAATATTCTAAAATTAATGTTTCTGTTCTACCAATAGGAAACCGAAAAATTAAGAAAATGACAAAAAAATGTACGTTTGGCGATGATAGATGGTAGCTGGCAAGAAAGAGTATGTGGGAATTCCGAATAGCTAGCGAAGACCCAGGAAAATAGAAACTAATACGGGAAAGTCTGTGCCATTCTGTAGCACCACTAGTTTCATGGTCTATAAGTGCTATGTACTTAATTGTGGAAGGATGTGGGTGTTCAGTGAAGAGTGGAGACTGTGTTTGTGTTTTACCCGTACCAATATTTTCGTTATCATTCGATGGAATTTTCAAGGTAAATGGGTTTCAGACACGTAGCTTTCTCAAAATTAAAAAGCTAATATTTTTGTGACTATCACGAAAAACTAAAACCTAATTGACAAAGAATATTGAATAATTACTTCAAATGTCTTTAAGTAAGTGTTGGGAATTGTTCCAAGCAAATTCTCCATGATATTGAATAAATATTTATTGAAAATTTATTTTACACATTAATTGCATTGTTTTTTATTTTTATTTGTAATTGTGTTAGTACATTGCAAGTTACCTTTATAGATACAAATAAAAGTATAGTAGTATAGATAGTAGTAAGTAGTATAGATACAAATAAACACGTTTCGTTAACTACTTCCCCTCTTAGAATGAAAATAGAAGGATAGGGATGAGTGTGGGGTCTAACATGCGAGAGTTCTCGCACGGGTATATATAGGCAGAGGTAGTGGGGGAAAATTTGTGCTATGGCACAACACAAAGAACAAACTTTTTAAAGTAGGTAAAGTAAAATAGCTTGAAATAAATGAAAAACAAAAATCAAAATGCGCTAGCCTACAATACTACGTGAATCAATTAAAAAACAACTAAATTTAAAATTATAGAAAGAATAGTGCAAGTCACCTGACAACTGCCAACGATCGCAGTCCAAACGCATGATTTAAATGTTGGCGATATCTTGAAGTATGTATACTAACGCCCAACTGCAAACTCATATTGGAAATAAAACACCGTTTGATATTAAACTCAAGGTGTCGGTACGTTAAGATATTAAAAATGCAAACATAGTTTGAGCAACATTCCCATGCACCGAAGTGGGCTTACTAATGCCTACTAAATTGTTTCTAATGCTAACAAATGGTATTTAGTACTCAAAGGTGAAAACTTTAGTTTGATTATTTTTTGGCTCGGAATTGTTTTTCTTGAGGTACGTAAGGACGCAGAAAATAATTCAATCCTTTTTAATAAACAAATAATTTTTCAATTTTCTCACCCCAGCAAGCTGGCACCCTGACTCTCCAAAACCCACTCGGTTCTTCATAACAAATCAAGGAAAGTTAAATAATATTGCAATGAGTAGGTCTGTTCTCCCCCGATCCGGTATTTTTGCACTACTTTACTTGGCTTTCTCAAGAGTAAAAAACCTTTTCTATTTTTGACTATCAAGGAAAGCGAAAAGCTAACTCTCAAGGAAGATTGAAAAATTTCTTCAAATGTTGTTTTTAAAGAAGAATGAATTGTTCCAAGAACATCTCTCTATAATGTGGAATAAACTTTAATTGAAAATTTGTTTCAAACATCAATTGCATTGTTATTTTGTTTGATATTCTGTAAGTACATTAGTAGTTCCTCTCCTTTATGGAACGGATAGACAAATGGATAGGGAAAAGGTGGGATTTAACATGCGAGAGTTCTCGCACGGGTACGCTAGTTTAATTTAATTTGATAGCTCAGTTCTTTGGTTCTCATGCTCTCTATACAGAGAAGCCTGAAAGTCTGAAATTATTTATATTCCGAAGGAATTACATTTAACGTGGCACAACAATAATTTTGTTTATTAAAAATTGAATTTAGGATTAACAATATAAATTCTCTTGATTGACTGTATGCATCAGGTTCACGGTACCGAATTGTCTGGCGTTGTGAAACGATGGCCCCGCAGTTCGTAGCCCCTTGGCTTCCTCGCCGAAAATCCGTCTTCGCGCCGGTCGTCGCCGAAGTCGTCTGCTTCTTTCTTGCTGACTCACTTCTTGCGCTATTGTTCCACAATCTGTCCTCCCTATTCACGTCGATGTCCTACTTAAATAATTCAGATTACATTCGCGCCGCTACCACCAGGATGCCAGTCAACCACCAACTCTCTCTAGTCCAGTCCTCTCTCGCCCGTCAACAACCTTCGTTACCTAGTAACCGCTACCGTCCAGATTAAAGCGCGGCGTTTGTTTTGTAATATTTTGTATATTACAATACCTTATGCAATGAATTCAATGACAGAAACAGATTTTCATTTCAAATTTTGTATAAAAACTCTACCGCTAGAATTGATTTAATTTTCTCACCAAATGGTCTAGGATTTCAAATGAGTGTTATAAAAAATGATGACTGAGATGTGTTAATCCGAAGAGAAATTGTGGTATAAATAATATTACATACACATACAGTAATATTAAATTCCGTTTAACACTACTATTTTTTCCATGAAATGTGTTCATCAAAAACAACTTCAAATCAGGTCATTTTTAAATTTTTCAATAATACAAGTATTTTTTGTGTGCTTTGGCATTAAACATAGTCGCCCGCTACGAATTTCTCGCATTTCGTGAACATAATAGGAACGTGAACGTCCCAGGCAGCTGAAGTTGGAATTTGTAATACATTATTTCATATTTGTTTATTTGTTTCTTGCATTTTGTTACACGCTTACAAATTATTCTTTTAGAAATTATTTAAAGCCTATTTGATAATCCATATTTTTTGTCCGTGTTGCGAAGAATGTATTTGCATTTTCAGTGTGTTGATGCATTTTATTTCAAATAATCCGGAAACCTTCATTAAAGTTAGCCCAATTCTCTTTTCTTTTTTAAAAACACAATTTAAATATAGTAAGAAAGAAAAATTGCTAACCTTCAGGGAATATCAGATGGAATGCAACAATGGCATTCCACGCCGCAAGACGGCAGCTGTATTTCTGTGAATTACGTCTTATTTTTGGAACATGATTTAGCTGTATGAAAAGCTGTTATAATTGTTAAATTTGTGTTGATATTTGCTTGAAAATATTTAGTTTTCACACCATGATGGTTGTGACGGAAGCGGAAGATGCGATAACTGCGTCGTCTCCGTTGTTAATGGTTATAGCGATTTTGGTGATGATGTTTATGGTACGGTGATTGTTGCGGAATTGGCGTCTGCGGTAGAGGTGGGAGAAACAGATACAGTGGAGTTAACCGTGGAGTCGTCGATGTCATTGTTGTGTTTACCATTGTAGGTTAGGGTGAAGATTGTTACCGTGGTGTGGTGATGGCACCTCTCTTAAGCTGACACTAACATAATCGGTTACCACAAAAAATATGCCGTCATTCAAAATTATTTTAATTAATTAATTAAAATTAATTAAAATTTTAAAAATTTAATTAATTATTTAAATTAATTTCGTAAACTAGAGAAACCACAAAAGCATTTTCTTTCTCTCAATATTGTAATGTTATCGTTATGTAATATTACGTCACAATTTCTGTGTCTCTTACACTTCAAATATCACTTATCTCTGAAACGAAGTGTGATAAATAGATTTTGTATTAAAAAATGTAAATGAAAATACTTTTCTGGCATTGAATTCAGTGTATAAGGTATTCGGTGCATTCACGAACATATCCGATGGGTATTTTATCCGTGTAATATTCTGCATAAGCAGTTTGTGAGAAAGTAAGATAATTAAATGTTAATTAATAATACGAACCACCAGCGGCGGAGGCGCCGGCGGCAGCTGCTTACGCTATAGCGCGTTGTTGACAGCGCTGCTTTAAAGCAACAATAGACGTTTGGCATGTACATTTTACAATGCAGTAACACTGATAGCGTTGGCAAACAAACGCAAATAGATCGAAAAATATATAATAGTAATTATTTAATATTCTCCAAATATCCTTGTTTTAATACGAATTACACGAAACTCTTTGTCTGAACATATAATACCATGCTCTCCATACGCTTTCACATTTAAGAAAATTTCCCCAAATTCACATTACTAGGGAGGGGATTTTTATGCCCTAAAAATCTTGAAATATGCTTTCAAAAATATGCATTTATGACCTAACAATTCTGAAATATTGAATTCTTTAATATTGAAACATTCCTCGAGCTATCGGCGTGTGTGGGATCTTCCACAACGTTTCACCTATTTTTAAAATCCAGCTTCAAAAGATATTTCACGTAACCAGTTTCAGAATTTCTAAATAATTTGGGCGCCAGGAAATGGTTACAGTTAACTTCCTGATTATATATTTTCAATTCTCATAAACAAAAATCCGGCTAGATCGGTCGATTGGGTTCTTATAAAATAATTGTTGCTTCTTATTCCGCAACCAATTACTCAATCTGCCATTCATAGGAAGTGGCGAGGAATCTGAAACATCTACTCTAAGATTGCACGTAATGGCAAATGAAAATCAGCTTACTTTCAACTATGAATTACACTTTATTAAACATTAAAGAACAATCATTCAATATATAATGCTTGTTTCAGATTATCATTAGGCCATGAGCATCTTTTTGTTATTGCAATAAAGTTATCGAACCTTTATCCTTCTTCGCGCGCACGACGCTTCCCATTCGACGTCGCCACGTAGAATCTTCTTGTCGCTGTAGTCCAATCTGCACTCTTGCTGAAGTCCACGAGGATCCAAGACCAAGTCGAAACTTCTTAATTAAATAGTAAAATTTTATAAGTCCACACTTGTAGCTCCACCGCGAAAATATTCCACGTTCACTTTCCAGCATTCACTCCCACGAAATATTACAAGTCTCAATAAGTACTACTCGAACTTAACACAGCTCTCAGCGATCCGTTCACCTCCACGGCACGAGACGGAATGAATTAATATTCCCCTTGTCCACCCTTGAAACCTCGTCTTATTTTCCTTTCCATGTTTTTCAAACTTTTCCGAAATGTCCATTGATGCCACCCGTCCTGTCCCATTCGTGAACCAATGACAATCTTGTGGTCACTACGGTGCACCCCCGCACCCGCTTTTAAACAACCTCCTCTCCCGTGTTGCTACGGTGTCACACTGCATGTTTGCACCGTAGAAACCCAGCTCTTGCAATATCTACGGTGTCACTTACGAACGTCTTCGAACTTGTCCGCGTTGCTACGGTGCCACCTGCGTGTTTACACGCGGTAACTATAGTGCACCTCGCACCTGTCTCATAAGGAACTCGCGTTATTCACGTTTCTACGGTGCCACCTGTGCCACCTGCGTACATGCACCATAGAAACCAAAGTTTTTTGCTGATATCCCGAATATTTTGTCCTTCATTTACTAAATAAATATTCGTCATTTATGGTATGTCACAATATGCAATAAAAATTAACAATATTTCCTTTCCTGAGTAAAACTTGTTTGATAAAATTCAGGAGAATCATGTTTGGAATTGTAATATACAAAATATTAGAGAACAAACGCCGCGCCTTAATCTGGACGGACGGAGCTGTAATATACAAAAATATTACAAAACAAACGCCGCGCTTCAATCTGGACGGTCGCGGTTACTAGGGAACGAAGGTTGTTGACGGGTGAGAAGGGGGCGCTGGACTAGGAGAGTTGGTGGTTGACTGGCATCCTGGTGGAAGGGCGCGTATGTAAGCTGAATTGTTTAAGTTGGACATCGACGCGAATAGGGAGGACAAATTGTGGAACAATAGTGCAAGAAGTGAGCAGCAAGAAAGAAGCAGACAACTTCGGCGACGACCGGCGCGAAGACGGATTTTCGGCGCGGAAGTCAGGGGGCTACGAACTGCGGGGCCATCGTTTCACAACGTCAGACAATTAGGTACCGTGAACCTAATGCATGAAATCAAGCAAGAGAATTTTTATATTGTTAATCTCAAATTCCATTCTTAATAAACAAAATTATTGTTGTGCCACATTGTATGTAATTCCTTCGGAATATAAATAATTTCAGACTTCCAGGCTTCTCTGTATAGAGAGCATGAGAACCAAAGAACTGAGCTAGCAAATTAAAGGTAAAATTAATCATTCATTTATTATTATATCACAGTGGCGTTCCCAACGTGGGGCTGGAAGTAATAAAACTTCGTATAAAATCGTGTGAGACGATTAAAACAAGAAATTTTATTAAACATTACGAAGTCTGAAATATGTGCACAACAATAATTTGAAAATAGAAAATAGTAAATGCCAACCATTTCAAATATCATAATATTTATTTAGTGAGTGTAATTGGTGTTGAATTAAGATATTGGAAGTACATTGTGTCAGTATGGAAACTTGTGGGAGAAGTGCTGCAGTCCCAGAAGGGGACAATGGCGGCGAAGGGCAGGATGGGGTGGCTGCAAATATAAATATTGTATCGGAAGTTGAAGTCGAACGAAATTTAGAGGAAGAAGTACAATTAGTGCAGAAGGATGTTGTCCCGAACTTACCAGTAGAAAATGTGGATACTAATAGCCGTATACTTCAGATGCTCGCGCAAATGAAGGCAGAAATGACTTCCAGATTTGACAGTCAAGACGCGAATTATGAAAATTTAACGCGGGAATTACGTAACACCAGGGAGCAACTGAGGGACGAAATGGCTCAGCTAGGAGCAGATACTGCCTTAGAATTTAGGAATTGTAAACTAGAACATCTTGATCATCTTGATGCTAAGACACAACGTAGGCAGCGGGAAGAGCAGGAAGTGATAGAAAATGTACAATTAGAAGTAAATCATTTGAAAGGACATGATGAAAATATAGATCAAGTTGTGATGCAACAACACGGGAAAATGGCGGTTGTAGAAGCACGTGTTGAGGAAGTATTTGTGATATCTCAGCAACAAAATGTTCGTGACGGGAAGGTCGAGGCCAGGATAGAACAAACGCATGCTATAATACAGGATAGAATACGTCAGGAGGTGAAATCCGCGACAAAGGCGGAAGAAAGCAGAATTGGAACGGAAACGGCTAATTTAAGACGAAAGAGCGAAGAGTTAGAAAAAGAAATTGCCGCAACTAGTTTTAGCGGAAGCGTCATTGCGTCGGCTACGGCATTAGTATTGCCTAGTCATATCAAATTTCATGGGGATACTCGAGAACAGCCATGGTCATTTATTGACAAGTTAGAAGGTTATTTTATTATGAATAACGTGTCGGAACATTTAAAATTGAACTTGGTCGAACAGATGCCATCCAAGGCCCAAAATTGGTTAAAATCGGTAGTGACGGAACCACTGAATTATGTGGAATGGAAAGTGTTCCATACAAATGCGGTTGTTTTGCATAATGAAGAAGGGGAGCATGTTGGAACATATAATTTTCGCAGCATAAAGCCGTATTTACGGCATGATACTCATGATTGAGCATGTAAATATTGTAAATAGTTGTAAATAGTAATGTTTTATTGTATTGTTGTATTTAATAGTTCCATGTTATCTGGATATGTGGTCGAATGGAACCACTGATGTATTATACAAATACCAAATGATCATTTGAAATGGGCTTATGTTGGCAAAGAGTTTCAATAAACCAGATTGTAATTAGCTTAAGGCCTGAAGATACAAGTCCTAGTGTTGTGAAATTGAGTCGTGTGTGTACCAGTGCAAGAGGGTAAGAAGAATGAAAAGTATTTTGTTGTTGTGGGAGTAGTCTTGTTACTTATTAATAGGTAATTAGATAAATAACGCTCTGGAAGTGGGGAGCTGTAAAATACAAAATATTACAGAACAAACGCCGCTCCTTAATCTGGACGGACGGAGCTGTAATATACAAAAATATTACAAAACAAACGCCGCGCTTCAATCTGGACGGTCGCGGTTACTAGGTAACGAAGGTTGTTGACGGGTGAGAAGGGGGCGCTGGACTAGGAGAGTTGGTGGTTGACTGGCATCCTGGTGGAAGCGGCGCGTATGTAAGCTGAATTGTTTAAGTTGGACATCGACGCGAATAGGGAGGACAAATTGTGGAACAAGTGTGCAAGAAGTGAGCAGCAAGAAAGAAGCAGACGACTTCGGCGACGACCGGCGCGAAGAGGGATTTTCGGCGCGGAAGTCAAGGGGCTACGAACTGCGGGGCCATCGTTTCGCAACGCCAGACAATTCGGTACCGTGAGCCTAATGCATGAAATCAAGCAAGAGAATTTTTATATTGTTAATCTCAAATTCCATTCTTAATAAACAAAATTATTGTTGTGCCACGTTGTACGTAATTCCTTCGGAATATAAATAATTTCAGACTTCCAGGCTTCTCTGTATAGAGAGCATGAGAACCAAAGAACTGAGCTAGCAAATTAAAGGTAAAATTAATCATTCATTTATTATTATATCACAGAATGAAAATATATATTGTGCAAACATAACATAATCTATCTTACTTCGCGGGAAAAATAATTGAAGTAAATATTTACTTCAGTGAAGTACATTGTGTGTCTGGTTGCATTTCCTCTGTCTGAATTAAAAAGTGTTATATCAAGAAATATCCTACATTTGCACTAGTATTTTATCATTTGTAGAAAATAAATACAACTCAAACTGGGACAAGCTCTTTCTAATCAATGAACGCTCTCGCTCACATTCTATGAAAATATTTATGCTATTGAATTCAGTGTCCACGTTCTACATATATCTAGCAACGATGCGCGATGCGTATTTTAGCTGTAAATAAAATTATTAGTTTACATTATCGCGAACGATCTGCGGCCGTCATTATTGCCTTGTTATCAGTGAGGTGTTACAACAGTGTGTTGCGACATACAACAATGACCGCTAATTCGTATGAGATACAACATTTTGCAAATTAGCATTGTTGATACCCCTGGGAAGAAATAGAAACTGGATAAAAAATATAATACTTGAATATAATATTGTTTCAAAACGACTGTTTTTATGCACATTACTCTTCATTCTCACATCTTACGCAAAGCGAAATCATCTATTCGTATTCACATTTAACTCAATTAAAGGAAGCAATTTAACATAGGTTTGAAATAAATTATAGAAAAAATTAATTTTAATCGTATAACAAAATCTCGTATGTGTATCGAAAATGAATATTCATGATTATAGTTGTTGGAAGACGCCAAAAAAGTTTTGAATTTTTTCAATCTTCGAAAAATTACTGTTTTCAACCAAGATGAAAATATTTGAAAAATTTTGAAAATGTCCCCGGGGCTTCATGGAAAGGGACCCTCAAAATTAAAATATCGATTTCAAATTCAAGGGCCTTGACATCAGTCAGATTGATCGGGGAACATGAAATTTTGGCTGAAAAGCAAAATCGGCTGAACGGTTTAGGCGCTAGCGTTGTTCACAGACACACTGACAGACGTCTTCCTGTCAATCTATTTTTCGGTACCAATGACCCATAAAACATGGATTCTGCCTATACCACGTGTTATAGGATTTTTTTTCTAAATTTAGCAAGTGGATTTATCCACTTTTTCGTTACCAGAGCCCTGTAATAAAGTTTTTTTCTGCCGAAAATTCGCCGTTTTTCGCGCAGCATTACGTAACTTTCTCTTCTTACGAAGTTCCTTCCTAAGCGCGAGAAAGTAAAAATAATTTAATTGCTCGTCAAATTTTTGCGTAATGAATGATGAGCTGATTTGAGTTGGCATCACCACAATCGATGACTACAGAAAGAACCACGCCGTCTTGTAGAACGCTTCAATTTCTAATTAATCACGTAAAAATTAATTTGACACCCGGTGGGTACCCGGCGCGGATAGTCGAAAAATCGGCATTCCCTGAAACTGGAAAAGCTCCCGAAAAAAACAGCAACATAAGTTGTATTCAGTTCCAGAAAGTAAATGCTTTAAGTGTACTTAAAAGCATAGTTTAAGAGCAACAAGAGGAATAAAAGATGGGACAATAAATACTCAATATATAAGGAATGAATGTGGCGTGACGGACAAAGTTACAGTAAATTCATATGAAGAAGAAGAAGAAGAAGAAGAAGAAGAAAAGGCTAGGATGAACACGTTTCCAGAACAGATGAGGCTGATCAGAATAGCAAGAGAGTTAACAAGCGAGATCCAGGAAGGCCAAAGAAAAGATGAGCATTGACATCTCCCGATTCATGATGAAGGTGATGTGCGAAGAATAACAGTTTTCACCCGTACAAAGAAGAAGCAAGTAAGTGCTGTTTAGCACCACTACTTTTTATTAGCGGTGTTAATGATGGCGAGAGTGCTGATGATAGGTAGGAGGGGGGGGACCGGGGGTGGAGGAGCCAGGATAGCGCGGGCGCGCGGGGCGCCGCCCGTGATAGCATCCCCGGAAGCGCCGCGCCAGCACTCGCTGCGGCCGGGGAGCGCGCTAGGCGTAACTCTTGGGGAAAGAGTTATAAACGTCCGGCCGCACGTGCGCGCCGCCTTTTATGGGGCGCGGCAGCGGGAGCGGAGCGGGGCGGCGCTGCTGACGCGGCGACGCACGCGCCTTCGCCGACGCACAGTGCTCCCGAATGGCACTGTGCGCGGGAGAGAGAGTGCTTCTTGCCGGCTTGTTTACCGAACCTACGTAGGAGGACGAAGTTGTCTAATGCTGCTGGAAAAAAAGTACCGTTTTGTGGGTCCTTAACACTGGAAGATTGGACTTTTCTAGCTAGTGATCGCCTTCGTTGTTGTTGCTGGTGGGGTGGAGGCAGAGCAGCGAATATAACTCTATAATGACTAAAGTGTATGGTGAAAGTTGTAAGAACGTCGTGAATTTTTACAAGTGGGTAGAAGAGTTCAAACGTTGTCGAGGCTCAATGTCTGACAAACATCGTTCTGGCCGTTGGGAGGAAAAGTCACGTTGACTGTGTTTGGGGACGCTGTAGGTGCGTTTCTTTGTGATTATCACAAAGAACAGAGTATAATAAACAGAATATAATAAACAGAACAGCCAATACTGCTTATATATGCTTTTGAACAAGGTGAAGCCAGTCATGAGAGAGAAACCTCGTGGATCTCAGAGGAGAGGCGTGATTCTCCAGCAAAACAACGCACGTCCTCACACTGATCAGCAAAGCCGAGAAACCATCGTCAAAGTGGGTTGAGAGGTACTGCCTCATTCCAATTATAGACCTGATTTAGCGCCATCTGATTTCCATTTATTTGGTCCACTGAAGGAGGCATTACATGGGAAGAAGTTCCAGGGTAACGAGGATGTGAAAAGATTTGTGGGAAATTGGTTCAAACACCAAGATACAGAGTTCTTTGCAGCCATTATAAAAAAGCTGGTTACCCGTTGGAACAAGTGCATAAAGGTTGGTGAGTAATATATTAAAAAGAAGGAAACGTTTTGTAAAAATAAAAGTTTATTTCTCTAGACCAATTTGTCTCTTTAATTATTGAATGCCTCTCGTATGTTCTATTGTTTCACCCCTGGTGCCGCATTTCCTGCTGTTGTCAACAACGGGCATGCTCATGCAAGGTTTTTCATAATTCCTAAAGCGGTATACCCTATCCTAAATTGCCATTATAAATCCCTCTGTTTCTGGGTATAAATAGCTGTCTGATAGCCATTGCAGCGAGGATGGTTTTTCAACATGAGGTTCATGAATAGCTTTGGGAAATTTGCTGTGTATTACCTTTTGTTGCCAGTCTTCTAGGTCGCTTTGAATCGTCTCTTTCGGTGGTGTTCCTGCTGTCGTTGATCCTGGGTGGAAGGCACTCAAGTTTAGTGGAGTATAACCATCATCTGCTCGTACAGCCTCTCGGCTGTATCCCTTGGTAAGATAAGGTTGTTACACATTGAATTATGAATTACGCGGTGAGAGGATGGTGATGAGGGGTGAAGGGATAGTCACAAGTACGACCATGCCTAGGCAGGACTCGAACCTGTAGCCCCCTCGGCGTAGATGGTGGCTTCCGCATCCGTCTGCGCCACGGAGTCCGGCTTATTATTATTATTATTATTATTATTATTATTATTATTATTGTTGTTGTTGTTATTATTCCACTACATTACGACTAAAGATGTTATGAGTGGACTCAAAATAAAATCTACCCCAGGTTGCAACCAGCTACCTAACGAGCAAATCTAAGGACTGTCGGTGCCTCTACAATACTTTGCGCAAAATGTGAGCCGTTCCCAATAAATCTATTTCCTGCACTTCCCAGTCTTTTGATTTACCTGGGAGTTTAGATAAGTTCTTACACAAATTTTGCGGAACAAATCCCAGAGCTCCGATGACAATCGGTACTACCTGTGCTTTTACGCCCCACATTCAGCTAATCTCGATTTCCAAACTCTTGTATTTAAGACGTTTCTCTGCCTCCTTGGTTACGACGTTTTGATCGCAATGTACAGCAGCATCGACAAGTAAACACGATTTTTTCTCCAAATCCCGAATAACTATATATATTTGTTTGCCGCTATCGTGCGATCAATTTGAATTTGTTGGTCATACAATATTGTAAACAATTCAACAGACCTCACCGGTTTTGGTGAGTGTTCGTACCACTTGGGCCATGTGTTTGGAACTTCGAGGGCGGTACAGATCTGCCAGTGGAGGTAACTACACATCCTGTCGTGTCTTTTCAAGTATTCGGTCTTCACTAGGATTGGACAAGCTGAGACAATATGATCAATGATGTTCCTGGCAAATGCGGCATTTATCATCTTGGGAGATTTTGAGAACCGCTTTATCATAATGTCGTGTTCTCAAGGCCTGATCTTCGGCAGCTATTACAAGTGCTTCCGATTCTGGCTTCATTCTTCCCCTTTTGAGCCACACAAACGATTGACCATTATTGATCTGTGCCCTGTCCATTCGTTTCAAATATTGTCCGTGGAGTGGTTTATCTCTCCAAGATTTCTTTAACATTTTTTGTGTCTCACATTTCATGTTAAGTAGTATTAGAACCTCAGTGTCTGTTATTCTGCATGTCTTGCATAGTCTTGTTCGCAATGCTTCTTGCTACACTTACAATGCCTCTGTTTCCCATTCTTCGGTCAGATTTCATGACCTGCCTCATTAGTGGGTCATCTTGATGGCTGACTACATACTTTCCCATCCCGGTTATTGCATTGTGCCAGGAGGCTTCAATTTGTCTCAGGCCTCTTCCTCCTTCCTTACGTGACACATAAAGTGTATGTACATCAGCTCGGGGGTGGGCAACATGATGCATTGTAAGCAGTTATTATTATCATTATCATTATTATTATTATTATTATTATTAATATTAAATTATTGCTCTATGCCTTTTGGCCCGTTTCGGAACAGTGTGAGCAGTCACCGCCATTACCGACGTCTCTAGGGTGCTGTTAACTGCCGCACCAACGGCACTGGGACCGTCTCGATCGGCAAAGGAGCGAATCACGAATTTCTACCCCAATGTTCGCATAGCACAGCGGTCTTCGAAGCGCGCTCGGTGGGGCCATGGGCATCGTCGAAGACATTCTAAGCATTCCACGAAACTACTAAAAGACCACATACATGAACACATTTTCTCAGAAACTGCTCCAGTTTTTTTATTTAATTTTTCCGATGGATAAAACAAGAAACGCTTAAAAGAGTCACGCACGTCTTATTTCCGTTGAATTCTTTATTCCTAACAATTTCTAACTATTCCTAACCATTCTTTGAACATTGCAAATTTAGAAATGATGCGAGAAAGTATGTGCTGGTTTATATAGAGATTTATCTCAGTACCACCAAGCTAAAACCTCACAGCTCTTTGCTGCCATTTTATCAGACCGATGTCACACCACTGCAGGCATTGCCGCTGACGTCGCTTCCCTAGCTTCCCTTCGTGGGAGTTACCTTACTCCTGACTTCCGTCGTTCTTGTTGCCTCCAGCTACGTCTCCTTCAAAGCTCTCCCACTGTCTCGCCATTGACTCCACGGATGCGTTCAGGACTTATGTTGTGAATATTTTATTTATACGTATATGTTGACTCTGACCAACAATTTTCATAGACAATTGAAAACCCATACTTCTTCATTTAACAATATTCACGAAGTTGCGGGAAGGAAGATTTGAAGGAAGAATTTCTATTTTCAATTTTGTAGTTGTAGGGAGAGGCCGAAAAAATTCAAACTATTGTAATTTTCAAATATTCAGAGGTAACCCTGGAAAACGGATCTATGCCACTTTTATAAGTGTATTTTACTCTATTCTTACAAGAAATTTAAAGAAAAAATTTGGAGTCGTTTTTGAGAAAATTTTGAAATATTCGGGGGCTTCTTGTAAAGTACCCCAAAATTTTGAAGAAAGATTTTCAAAATCGCGGTGCCTCGAGTGGAACCAGATCGATCGGAGAATATCCATTTTGGAAGAAATCGTATATATGATTTAGGCGCTAGTGTTGTTCACTGACTGTCGGACACACTGACGGACAGACAGACGGAAGTTTTGAAAAAAAACCTTATTTGGTATCAGGGAACCCCAAAACGCTTATTTCAGTTGAAATCTCGAAATCAATTTTCCGCATAACTTCCCATATACTAGGTATGTATACGGGAAAGTAAAAAGAATGCTTTATTTCGCTGCTTAATAAGAGAACGAGGAGTCGTAGCGCGTATACGATATACTCTTCATGCCAGATTGATGTTTGGTAGTTTTTATGTGGCAGGAGACGGTAGAGTGGCAAGTTTTCAATTAGTGTTTTCAACGTATTCATTATCACGTAAAATCATACGATTTATTTGCGAATCTTACACAACAGGGTAATTGACATCATTCTGAAGTCTGTGGAAAACTGTAGGGAAGGTGATACTCAGAACTAAATTTATTTTGTAACTTCTCTTTTCGTAAGAAATAGAATCGTTATGCTGATAATTTAAAATGGACGGACTTGGCGACACCACGTAATCCGCAGCGCATGTGTTTTCTGGAACATCGAACATGCATACGTGAGAAAAGCATGTTCTTGGCCCTTAAAACGTGGATTTGAGGCCCTTTGGTCAGGTCTAAAATGATGTTTAATTTTCAAACAAGTTTTTTTATTGGTAACAGTATTTTTCATACGAGGGTTGGTAATTCGTGAGGAGTGTATATTTGTTGTGTTCACAATATTTTATTGCACAATTTGTATTTATTGTAACGTTATTAGGTCGCTGAAGCGTTGTTGTGTGGGGGAGACTTTATTTTTGATGTAAATATGATTCAATAGTCTTCAAAGAATGAACAAATTAGAATATCCAAGTGAAAGAAACGGTAAATTGTCTTCGGTAGGTTGTCCATTTGATTTAATAAAGTTAATTTATTTTAGTAGCAACAACGCAAGTCAATCGAACCAAATCAAAGAAATTGATACTAAAATTGAATAGAATAATAGCATATAATCGTTTATGTGGAAACTTGTTCATGAATTCGCATTGTGCGCAGATTCACGGTTCCCTAGAATAGAAAATTGAGAGCAATTATGTATGTATTTGGCATTTTGGGTTGATGGCGAGCATGACGTATTCCCTTCGCTTAACGTGCATGATCCTCCTAGCGAATCCCGGCATGATCCAACTAGCGAAGCCCGGCACGCGTTGTTCTGCCCGTTATCTCCCTCTTTCTCCTTCCCTCTCCCTTTCTCTCTCCTTTATCTCCTTCTTTCTCTCCGTCTCTCTCTCCGTTTCTCTCCGTCTCTCTCACCGCCTCTCTCACCTTCTCTCTCACCGTCTCTCTCGCCATCTCTCACAGTCTTTCTCTCCGTCTCTCCCTCTTTGTCTCTCTCTCCGTCTCTCTCGTTCCTGTCTCAGTCTGTCTGACATTGTTTCCGTGTGTGTCTCTGTCTGTCTTTGTCTCTGCCTCTTTCTGTCCCTCTCATTCACATTTTGTTGCAGTTTCTGGACGTCTTTGAACAAGTGAGGTAATATCGAGAAGCGCCGACCAGCAAAAATGTAATAGAATGTTCAAGAAGGTCTCATCCTGTAGATTACCATATGAGAAACGTTTCTTGGCCTCAAAATTTTTGTTTTGAATGCCCTAGAACGCATCGTTCGTTCTATATTTAACGACATAGATTCAAATATCCTACCGAATGTAGCGGGTTGCATTTGACATGTATATTTAATTTTTTATTCTACAGCGCCATGTAGCGCCATTTTTTGGTATTTTAATAGTTATTTTGCTATTAGGGGCAGAGATGAATTCAAGAAAACAGAGATAATTAAAATTCGTCCAGCCGTTCTTCAGTTATAAATGATGTAACTAACCCGACTTTGTTTTATGTATATAGATATAGCAACGAATGTTGTTGACAAGGATAACTTGCAATTTTCTTTTTCGTTTAATATAAATAGCTTCGCTGAACAAACATAATGATGCTGATTTGAGTGTTGGAAGCTTTAGCAGAGCTTGAAGCACTCTACCATTTAGGACACGGTCGAAGTCTGGAGCCTCTGAGCATGCGTGAACCCGAGTTTTACGTCAGTGTAATCTCGGAAAATGATAATTGAACAGAATTATCAAGTGTAATTACGTGACCTCATCGTGCATGATGTATGTCGTGGGATCACAATAGAAATAATTATTTTCCAAAACTGGCGACAAAAGGTGCTGCTAACTCTATATTTCCATAATACATCATGTTAACGGGCAGCCCTAGTCCAAACAATGCGAATCTTGAAAATGTAGCCTCATGGAAATCCAGCGTTTGCCACACATACTGCCGTCACAGTTTGAAACTACTTCTTTTATCGTAGTCTTAGAAGAAAACATTGTGCAAAACACTTTAAACACTTCAAACCGTGGTGATAAGGTTGGTTGCCTCTAAAGTGCAGCATATCGTTATCTCGGAAAACGATAATCGAATAGAATTATTGAATGTAATCACAAGACTTGCACCATGCACCCTGTAAGTCACGTGATCACTGCAGATGAAATTCGTTCCCAACTCCGGTGGCAGAAAAACAAGTGCTGGTAACTTATATTTCCATAGTACATGTTGATGGGCAGCTCTAGTCGAAAAAAAGCATATCTAGAAAATGTGGCGTAATGGAAATTTAGCGTTAGTAACACATTCTGCCGTCATAGTTCGAAACTACTTCCATTATCGTAAACTTAGAAGAAAACATTGTGCACTTTAAGCACTTTAAAGTGTGGAGATAACGTGGTTGCCGCTAAAGTAGATCACATCGTACCTAGTACATGAGTCTTAATTCGAACTCCCCCCCCCCCACTTGTCTCAAATCTAACGAAACGAGAGCTTAATAATACGTGCTTAGATTACGTCCATTGTTCGGATTTCCAGTATTTCAAGTTAGTTCTCACTTAATAACGATGATTAGTGTGAAATGTTAGCAGGGGTTCATCCAGAATCAATATCTTTGTGTGATCA
The DNA here is from genome assembly GCA_031308135.1 of Acheta domesticus. Lineage (NCBI taxonomy): Eukaryota > Metazoa > Arthropoda > Insecta > Orthoptera > Gryllidae > Acheta > Acheta domesticus. The sequence goes on from JAHLJT010008756.1 coordinate 2,614,312, forward strand.
CCACAATTCGCTTTTCAGCATCGTTTATTCATGGCTATTGTGACAGCATGCACAGTACCTAAATTAAAAGTAACTAGCGTACCCGTGCGAGAACTCTCGCATATTAAATTGCACCCCCTTACCTATCTTTCCATTTCCATATTCAGACGGAAAGTAGTTAACGAAACGTGTTAATTTGTTTAAAAAATGTATAATGATAACTTCTAATCTATTTATAGAATATGAAATAAAAAGAAAACAATGAGATTGATGTCTGAAAATAAATTTAGTATTATAGTAGAATACTATATATTATAAATATAGTATTTAGTATTTATTATATATTTAGTAATAAGTATAATATTATTCACTAAACTTCCTTAGAAACATTATGTGAAATAATTATACAATCTTCCTTGACAGATTTTTGCTTTCCGCGATAGCCACGTAGACTTTTTCTGATAGTTTTTACTCTTGAGAAAGCTACGTAAAGTTGGCCATGCGAAAATACAGCATCAGGCAAGTACTACTCTACTCTTTAGAATATTATTTAACTTTATTACCGAATTGAAAGGAACACCCGTGCAATTCAATCGCCTAAAATATCAAGAAATTAGTTAAATTTCACTTACAGTTGCAGATTGTGCAAGTCTCCGAAAAGGTGGGGTTGTATCGAGAAGCGCCGGACCAACAAAATGTAATAAAATGTCCCAGAAGCTCTCGTTCTATAGATTATGGTGCGAAGAATGTTTCTGTGAGGCCTTTGGCCCCAAAATTACAAAATTTTAGTCTCTAGAACGCTTCGTTTAGGAGTTATTAAACTAAATAAACGTTTAAAATTCTGCCAGAGTGTTGGAAGTTGCATTTGACATGAATATTGAGATGAATTTTTTTCACCAAATCCTTCATATTTTTAAAGTCAAAGTGCAATTCGCCACGTCTCCGTAAAATTCTCTTTTTTTAGAGACCTTAAAGATTCGTGGCATGTGAGAGCCGCAAAATGCATCTATACTACTGAAATAACACAAGATAGGATTTTATATATTATAAACAAAAAACATAAGGTGATGAAGCAGCATCTGGACTACCGTGTGATGTAACAACTGTAATTTCGCCTTTGTTGTCTAAGAAATATTTAATTCCATCTAACATGAATGAACCAATGCAATCTGTTTCCTGTAATGTTTCGCATTTTTCCTTAGCACACTTCAAAATATTCTTCCCTGTTTGTTCTTTCTGTGGGCTGATCTTACACATCGAGTACATTTTTTAACTGTTCGTAACTGTGGAGAGATAATATATCACGATTTCATTAAAAAATTCTATGCGTGAGGGGAAATAGAAAACAAAATACTGTAGAAAGCAGGCAAATCAGTACTGTACCTGTTACACTGTTCTTCAATTATTAATGAATCAATCTACGTAATAATACATTTAACTTGCTTGTACATAACATGTACTAGATATTTTACTGACATGCTTAAAATAGCATCACTGAATGTACCCAGAGAAAAGTCTTCATAGTTTTTGTGCAAACGTTCGTTTTTGTGCAAATGCAATATTATGACTGAACACGCTGACTTGAAAAGTTGACCGAATCACTGCTGATAACGACAATACTGGCATAGGTAAAACACATACCAAACCGGTTAATCTCGGGATTACTGTGCACCTACTTCTTCACTATTATACGAGAGAAGGATATCGCTTGCCTTGACATGATTCATTTCACTTCCATTCGGTGCGCTGGGATGTTATCGTTCACAGGAGAGGAATCGTTTTATTAAATTGTGTTTATAACCAAACCTAAAAAGATAATCTTCACTTTTCACCGTTCAGAATCGTCCATTCTTTGCTAATATTGATTCTTTCTTCTTTTTCCGACGAAGAACGTCAAAAGATGTAAAAGCTTTCTTTGTCAATTATAGTTTGACTTAGTTCACGGCCTCCTGCGCCAAGGCTTGTGATAGAGGTGGGTAATTTCGGTGAGCGCCGTACCAGAAAAATGTAATAGAATATCTACAAATATCTCTTTTTGTAGATTCTAATGCGGGAAACAATTCTTTGAGGCCTTCAAAATTTAAAGTTTTAAAGCCCTAAAATGCATCGTTTAGAAGTTATTTAACTATGTACATTTTGAAAATGGGGTCATGTACTGTGGGTTGCATTTAAAACGAATATTTAGCTGCGTTTTTTTCAACAAATCCTTCCCATTTTGATAGTCAAAGTGCAATTTGTTACGTCTCCGTGAAATTCTCGTTCTTTCGAGACCTCATTCATAACGATTGGTTGCGTGTGAGAGCCGCAACGGAAAGGTATACTACTGAAATAATACAGGAGATGATTCCACACAGTACTCAAGAACTATCTCCTTAAAAATATTGATCAAGAAACGAATCTTACAAAAAAAGTCAAAATAGAAAACAAACTTATTCAATATTTTGCATTTTTATACTTTATCACGTAAGGAACGAAAGTTTAATGTCAGTTGGGAGAGATGATTAAATAAACATATTCATATGAAGATAGAATTAAAACAAAGAACGAATAAACAATAATTAATATTTTAATAATATAGGGATTATACGATATTCGTGTATTATAATTGCAATAGTTAAGTGACAAGATAAATATAGTATATTAATCCATATCACGAATCTGTAGCACTTATATGTAATTAATACCAATATCTCGTCTTATCTATGGAAATTTTCACTTTAAGATCTTTTATATTACAATTTCTTTTGAAATTCGAAATCTATTTATAAAATATTTAAATGAAATGTAATACTCCAATTAATGTTTGGATTAAAAATTGCTTAATGGACAACATTTGTCCAAATTAAAGAAATAAATGCCCGCTGTCTTTTAAAACGCGAATAGAATTTGAAGTGGAGTTTTGCCCCAAGAAATAACTAGCAAACTTGGTATGAAGAAAGGAAACCCCACAGCTGAAACCAAGTGTAAGGAGGAAGTCGAGTTCAGTTGTGGGCCTTCAGGGCAGGTCAGTCAACTCTGACGGGTTCCGGAGAGAACTAAAACACGGGTCTCGGAGGCCGAAGTTTAGAGGTCTGAGACCCAGGGCCCTAGCCAAGATTACTGTTGGAAAGGAGGGGCCATTTCATCAAGGCGCGTCTAGTGAAGACGAGGGGGATGGAACGCCCCAGGGATCACTATGGAAACGAAACTATGGGCCGAGAAATGTTTCTTTCGGCGCAGAAAAAATACAAGGTAAAAACACACTATTGTAAATTGTATATTCAGAGAAATGCAGATGTGAAAAGTCTCATAATATCCAACGATTCAAACTTTTAACATTATTCGAACAGAAGGGCGGTTTTGTAAGTTACTGTCAAATGCTACGGTCTCCATAAATTTTAAGAATAGACTTGTTAGAGAAGAAAGTTTAAATTCTTAGGTCTTGAATGGTTAATATACAACAGGTTATTAGTGGATATTTATTTTCTCAATTCAACAATGAATTCAACACGACGTTTCTGATGCTGTTTGTGATCCTTTTTCAATTGCTGAAAATCAAGTCTTTTTCGTGTGTTGAAATTGCAGTCACTTGGTATATATTTCAGAAAAAAAAACATTTATATTGAATGTTAGTGTATAAAAATGTTTAAAACCAGGGGCTCTCAAAGAAAAGCTGGGGCAAGTAAATCCACGGGTGCCCCACACTTGCAACAAAATCCCCGACCTCCTCTATATACAAACAGGATTAATTTCTCCATGCAACAGAAATGACTTAAAGCGGTTAATCTGAACTAGAAGTAAATGCATTTTTTGTTTCGAATGAAAGAAACATTTCGGAGCCCCAGTTAAGTTAGGGCCTGGAGCAAGTTGTTCCACCAGCCCCTCCCGAGCACCCCTATGTAAAACACTCATCATATAATATCACATAAAACCCAACGCACATAGTCAATTTAAACACAGTAAAATGAGAAAAAACATAAAACACAATGCCTGTAAAACTTTAGGGGACATAGTCCGGATGTCAATAAAACGTCAAACTGATAAAAAAACAGAGGGGTGGAATGAAGGAGCGGAATGAGGTTACAACAGTCATGGAAAGGACAAAGAACATTACAGGCAAAGAGTTTAGAAGGTGTGATCAAATTTGGGGCATGGAACAAGTCATGGCATGCACTTTTAAAGTGAAATGTAGTCAGCAATCTATATACTAGTATTATACGCTAACGTTTTTCTGTGCTCTGGAAGACCTACTTCACTACTTTAATAATATTAGTTGAATTCAAAATAAATTTTAGCAAGGATCGTTCTTGGTATAATCTGATATACAGAGATGCTCACTTTTGTGTAATTTCCGTGTGATCGGCATCGAAAAATGAACTACAGATTTGATATAATACTCCTGTCGACCAAATAATCAGCCTCCTGCCCTCTCTCATCTTGTGAAATGAGGGATCCAGGAAACGTGTATAGATAATATGAAGATCACTTAAAGTAGTAATTAGTATGAATCACTAAAAAACTTGCACATTAACCCTCATGACCCAAGTATTTAAAATTTCTTCTTTATAAGTCATCTTTTTCAAGAACTATTAAATCACACAAATATAGTAAAGGGAAATTGCACGTTGATAAAAACATAAGAATATAGTCAACACAACATATACAGAAACGTCAAATGAGAATTTTTAATTATATTAACATTAAGACACAAAAATGTTTTTCTTAGAATGTTTCTATTAAAGAATTGCAAACGATGTGATTTAATAGTTTTTACCAAAACAAAACGCTGAAAATTGCAAGTTATAATAATTACGCTCAAAAAAATTAAATTTTGTGTCCGAAGCAAATCTTAGGTTGTAATCCATTTTATTGTAATAATAATTCCAAGGAAAACAATGTTGAGGGTGATCTTGAGACTTAAAGTATAAAAATCATTGGAACGGAAAGTTAACAGTGAAAGAAAAGAAAGAAATATGACCAAGAATTGAATGGACTGTTAAGAACATAAAGCAGTTGGCACGATAAAATTTTAAAGATTCAAAATACCTCAAACACGTTTATAAGAGGAAGAAATAAATTTAAAGAAACAATTTTGAGCCGTTTCTTTGAACCAAGTTTGAAAATGCCCCTGAGACTTCATATAAAGTACACCCAAATTTTGAAGAAAGATTTTGAAAATCGCGGCGCCTCGAGTGGAGCCAGATCGACCGGAGAATATCCAGAAAGGAAGAAATCGTACTTCGGTTTAGGGGCTAGTGTTGTTCACAGACTGACGGACGGACAGAGGGATAAGACGGACGTTTTGGAAAAAAAACCTTTTTCGGTATCAAGGGACAGCAAAACGTGTATTCCCGTTGAAATCTCGAAATCAATTTTCCGCAGCATTACATAACTTTCCATATACTACGTAAATTATTCCGTATATACATATATATACGAGAAAGTAAAAATTATCTTTTAAATTATCACTAGCAACCACAAAACTCAGAGAATGCAACCTCGGAACTAAAAGAAAAGAAAATAATCAAGAACTTAAAAAAAGAAAAATAATAAAATAAATAATTAAAACATGGCCAAATTTGCAAGCACAGTTGAGGATTTGAACTTGAATAAGCAATGCTGATCGATGCCCGCGGCTAATTGATTAAAACGTCAATTTGTGAACGAGCTATGAACCGGGACAGGGGCGACCCCTAGTTTCCACTCTTGAGAACCAGGACTGAAATCTCGGTCGACTCGCGAGGAATTTGTGGTGGAGAAAGATTCGCGGCAGGTTTTTGTCGGGGCTCTACTATTTCTCCCTCTCTTCCCTATCTCATTCTACCTTTGTTACATTTCCATTCAAATCACATCACAAATATCGCTTTCCACCCGCAAATTTAATTCTTCACAGGTATGGCCATTTGTCACTATCCGAATGACAAGGTTACTCTGACACATTTAAAAGAGTCAAAAACGTTCATTAGAAAACATCGCAATGTGAGCGTCGTTCAACGTAACGCAATTGAGCGTCTCTGATCGTTTCCTAATAATGAAACAAGTCCACAACTGTCGAAACACGGAGAAGCAGGTAAGCGCAGCAAGCAGAAGCAGGTAACCTCTCCTTAAACGGGCGTTTTCCTGCCAGTTCGAGTTCAACTTCTCGAGAGTTTAACCTCAGCAGTCGTATTCAAAAACGTGCACTCGCGAGCCACTTATATGAGATTAATTCGAAAATACACAATGCTGAAGCATTCCAGAAGGTGGAAATCGGTTTTTAATGGTTGTAGGGAACAAGAATTTTTGTAATACTAATTTATTAATCCATAAATTATTAAGTAGGCGATACCTGCGTAGAACCATCACCGAAAACTTCAAAAAATAGTACATTATGCTACTACTTTATAATGTTATGCTTTATTGCATAAGTACGTTTTGAAAACGAGTGACTGTAGGAGCTGGTTTTCAAATTTGTACGTATGCAATAAAGCAATATTATAAACGAGTTGCCTGCGCTGTTTTTGGTGTAACAGCATTATACACTGATAAGTGAACAAAATTAATTTGAAAACAAATTTCCTAAGCAGTTTCAGTTGACAAAGTTGGTACTAAGACGTCACGCAGGGAGGGAAGGTAGGAAGGACGGGGGAGGGGGAATGTCGGACAGGCTATGCCATAAAATGTCACGAGTGCCGTAAAATGTCATTTTATGTCGATTTCTTGCAACAATCAATGTAGTTGGTAATGCAGGCACACAAACACCATTGTTTAGAATAATATTTAATATAATGTTGCGTATAATTCCCATTCCCTAACTCTCTAAAAATAGCTTTGTTTGCTATTATCCAACGTATAATTGATTCTTCTGTATGAAGTTTCTCTATTTCATGTTCAATGAGAGAATTTTGCATATAAGCAGAAAACAAACTGAAGCAATAAATGTAAAGTTCATTACAATGTAAAATTGTAAAAGACATTTTGATCTCTTATGACCCTGCAGTTGCACTGTGATCTAAAATAAATAAGTTAAAAAAATAAGCTGAGGTAATGTGATAATTTTGGAAGACAAAAGGGCGAGTAAGTAGTAGTAGAATGTTTTGGTTGATTATCTGACGGAGAATTACTTTTACATTGATTTGCTGAAAGGTTATTAGAGGTTAATTGAAAATTGTGACAAGTATTTCTATGACTAACGCAATCTAACCACACACTACAGGGCATTACGTAGGTTGTAGACAAATAGGATGTAGCTACGTAGGATGGCTCTGCATGCATGCCGTGCATCGGCACACTAATAACCTTCATGATGGCTTCGTACGCCAAAGGTTGGCTCATGCAGTAAAGTTTCCTCCTCCACCCCACCTCTGTCCCGAAATGGCCTTTTGCTCCCGGGGAACCTTAATTGCGAGTGCAACGGGATTTCCAGACGGTCGACCGGCTGGTCATTGCTTAACTCGGGCGATCCGATGAGAAGCGCTGTTTCCAAAGTAGCAGGGCTCTCGCTGGTCCTGAAGGGACCAAAGGGCGACGCCGGGCCGGGATAGGAGGAGGGAGGAGGCGGGGCGGGGCGGGGCGGGGTGGACGCAGGGGTGGGAGAGTAGGGTGCATCGGGGGCGCAGCCGGCCCTGGCGACCGCCCGCGGCTCCATTACCGTAATTAAGTTGCGCGGCGTCGGGATCGATCAAGGAGCCGTCTGCTCGTGGGGCCCTTGGCCCCACAAACAACATGCAATGGCCCCAAATCTCGAAAAAACGGCCAAAATACCAAACCTCATTCTACTTGTTTTAACTGGCTGGTATACGTAGTATACACATTTACAGTAAGGAAATATACGTTTTGGATGTCTATTATACCAAAAAAGTGAATTTTTCTTGAGCAAATTAGTAGCAAATTACTTCTAATACGTAATTGCAGTCAGAATGTGGTAGTGCCGTCAGTTTCGTGGGTCCTTCATATCGTTAAATTTGTTTACGGCATTTGATCTGACCTCTGTCTATGAACAACAGAAGCACCTAAAAAGTTTATAGGAACTTCACCAAAACTGATATTTCCCAATCGATGTAGCTGATCACGAATTTCAAACGACTATTTCAATTTGTGGAGTATTTTATTGCTTAGCAACTTCAAACGACATTTTGAACATTTTCTCAAAAAATGACTCCAAATTTTTTGATAGAATAGAAATATACTTTTATAAAAATGGTAATGGTCCGATTTTCATTGCAATATCTGAATTTTCGAAAATTTTAATTATTTTTCATTTCTTTACCAACTACATTTCTGAATTTTCGAAAATTTTAATTATTTTTCATTCTCTTTACCAACTACATTTTTCTGAATGAAATTCTTCAAAATTAAAACTTTAAATAATGTACGTATACAAATTTTACATTCCCGTATACATACGTATATACGGAGTAATAAATGTAGTATTGGGAAAGTTATGTAATGCTGCGGAAAATCAAGATTTCAAGATTTCAACGGAAATACACGTTTTGGAGTCCCCTGATACCGAAAAACTGGGTCTTTTCAAAACGTCCGTCTGTCTGTCCGTCTGTGAACAACACTAGTGCGTAAACCATACGTGCGATTTCTTTCAAAATGGATATTCCCCGGTTATTCTGCGTCCACTCGAGGCGCCTCGATTTTGAAAAACTTTCTCCCAATTTTGAGGATACTTTACATGAAGCCCTCCTGAATATTTTCAAAATTGTTTCAAAAACCGCTCCAAATTGTTTCTTTAAATTTCTTGTAAGGATAAACTATAATATATTTGTAAATGTGGTTAATTTTCACGGTTAACTCTGAATTGTCGAAAATTTCAAAACTTATATTAATATATATTATAATAGTATATTTTTCAACGTCTTCTTACAAGTACAAAATTGAAGATAGAGATTTTTTCTCCAAATAAAATTTGTTTTCCAAAGTGAATTCCATCATTAAGGTCATGTACATTGTTTTGAAAATTTTAGTAATTTATGCGCAATATTGCAGGACAATATTTGAAATTTTAAAAATTACAAAAACCTGATTTTCTCAAAAAGGCTCCAAATTTTTTCTTTAAACTTTTGATAGAGATAGTGCTAAATGTGCTCTATGAGATGACATTGACGCTTTATTGGTATATTCTTTTGTTTTTTCAAAAATTGCAAAAACCTAATTTTTTTACTTGTCTCTCACGTCATTAATATTTACATCAGCGGCGATTTGTTGACATTATTATATTAATGAGTACATGTGCTTTAAATAATATCAAATAAAGTTTCTCGAAAGTTGAATAGTTTTCTATGAAAACTAGCTTAAAATTCCGTATTTTCAGAAACGTTCAAACGCCATTTTCTCAAAATTGGCTTCAAATTTGTTGTTCAAACTTTTCGAACAGATAGTGCTAATTGACGTCTTTAATATGGCGTAACGTTCATTGTGAGATTTTTTCCCCAAAAATTACAAAAATGTAATTTTTTAAGTTCTATCATATGGTTAAAATGCACATTTCCAGCAATTTGTAAACACTATTGAATTTGTGAGTGTATGTGCTTCAAATGACGTCAAATTAAGTTTTTCGAAAACTCAAAAAATTTCTGTGTAAAAGAGCTTCAAATTTTGCATTTACAGTAGCGCTTAAACGCGATTTTCTTGAAAAGAGCTCTAAATTTTTCAATGAAAATTAACATTTAGAACAAGGTTTAACTGTTTTTTTAATATTTTTAAAATAATATTTTTGTTCTAGTATTAGGAAACCGAAAAATGAAGAAAATGTCAAAAAATGTTGTTTGGGCGGTGATAGATGGCACCTGTCAAGAGTATAGGCAAGTTCGAATAGCTAGCCGAGACTAAACGAAAGAGAAAACTATTACGGGAAAGTCTGTGCCATTCTGTAGCCCCACTAGTTTTCCGTAGTTATAGAAGCCGTCCGATATGTCGACATTGTAATAAGTTTCTATTTGCCGAGAAAACCAAGACCCTCCAGAAACGGGTTTTTAGAACGCACACCGTAACTGACTCGATTTTTGAAATTGCGTATTTCTTTTAAATGATGTGTATCGTGTCAACTGTAAAGTATCAAATGTGAAGGATTTCGATTATGAGCCATCGTCATTCTTGCTATCATTTGGCGGGTACTTCAAAGACGATAAGAATAATGACTTAGCGAATGTGTAGCAATTAGAAAGACCTATATCTCTATATATCTGTGAAATTGAATTTGATAGTGAAAACTTTGATCTTATTGATACGTTTGAATCAATCAATTGAAACTCCTGAAAATAGGGATTGTTCACATTCGATATCCAACGAAATCGCAAGTGGTGAACAGTGTGTATAGTTTTATTTGTAAAGCATTTCCGGATACTATCACTTTAGGTGTCTTCGAATAAAAGAAAATGTATCCTGTTATCTCGTTATTAATGTTAAAAAGATTGTATTTTATGGCAAAGAAGATTTATTAATACTATTTTCAGTAATTTATTTTATTTAATTTATCGTTTCAATTCTTATTGGCATCTTTTCATACATTGTATCTTGGTTTCAGGTTTGTAAAAGATGACATTTTAAAATCTTTGGGAACTATTTCATAGAAAAATTAGTAGTTGGCCAGATTTTCACATGTTTGCCTCTACTATAGTTTTTTTGTTCTAATGACTTTTAATATCGACATTTTTTTTAAATTTCGCAGTCCCTTTGTACTTTTGTTCCTTCACACTTTCCGTTGACCATCTCTCCCCATGGAGAATTTGCTCTCATCTGAAAATACGATATTGTGAAAGTCATAGATTAAACTTAGAACTACATGACCTACAATTCAGGCTAGGCGTTTATACCTGTTCACTTTACTCATTCAAATTTCTTTTGGGCAATGATTCCATGGCAGCCAACGCGTTGTAACACATTACACGGCCCACGGTCTAGAACTTATGAGGAATTTTGAGTGATATAAAGGCAATTTAAAAATATATAACAAGATTTTCGCGAAAAGGGTTTCTTGTAATGTTTTTCTCGACTACAACTTGCTGAAAAAGATGGCATCGTTTTTGTTTTCATTACACATTCTGGATCTTTTTTGAATTAAATTTCGTTTTTTTCTTAACTTCTCCTTAATTTTTATCACAAAATTTTTATTTACAATAAACAGCATTTCTCAACATTGGATCTTCAAATAATTTTTGTACACGTTTTTGAAAATGTTTGTAGTTTTCACGTAGACAGAAATAGTATGTGTTTCAATTGCCATTCTTATTGTGTTTTACACTGCAATTCATTTGTCAAAATTCTTAAAACCATTTCATGTACATTTGTTTGAAATACGAGTAGATTTTGTGTAGTTTAAAAAAGATCTGAAATGTTAAATCGATCAATTTAAAGCTCCCTGAATGTCGCTTCTGAGCAATCTCGCGATTTAACCTGTCAGAACTCCGTTTGTGGAACTTAGGTATCTAGACACGCATCCCAGCCCTGCGAAATATGTTTACAGAATGAAAATACTTGCTGATTCAGCTAGTTTTTTTTCTTTCTTTAGAATGTTTGTAAGAATAAAGCTCAATATAGAATAGAGTACCGATTTGAGTATCTGAAAGACACTTTTCTATTAAACATTTGAAATTGCTTAAAGCCAGAGGCGACCACAAGGGGGAGCAGAAGGGGCGGCAACTTGTCCCAGACCCGAACTTAATTGGAGCCCCGAATTTTTTTTTCATTCAAAAAAATGTTAATCTCTAATGCAAATTTAACGCTCTAAGTTATTTTTATGCATGAAGAAATGAATTCTGTTTACAAATTGAGGGAAGAGGGAATGTTTTGTTTGAATGAGAGGCCGCCGTAGATCAATTGCCTTAAGTCCACTCGTTTCCTCCGAGTGCCCCTGTTTAAAGCACTGCGTTTCTATCTAAAAGAAGGACAATGACGTGACGTAGATTACGTTTTAAGACGATGAGTTTCGAGCAACGTATTTCAGTATTACATCAATAATAGGTATATTTTTCAATCATTTCATTTGTATTTGCTCCAGGCAACGCAATCAAGGATGTGATCTTGCGAAATGTTTACCAAACTTATCCTTCAAGAATTGTTTCGTGGCAAGAACGTGTGATCTAGTAACAGCCATTGATACATTGTATTATAAACATACGTATGACTTTTTAAATAGTGTTGTTTTCGTGTAAATTTGAATTATATCTTTTGCACGTTTCGAGTGATGGTTCATTTTAATTCCATGAAAGATGCTCCATTAAAAATATTACGTAAGTCTTACGAATATTACAAGAGAGTGGATGCTATTGTAGCACAAGTTTCCTTAATTGTTCACAAGCAGAGCATACTTTTTTGTAGGTCCGATTTTCATTAAAACCACTGAAATATCATTAGTTACAAAAATTCAACTTTGGTTTTGATGTGACGAAAGTGTCATTTCAAAATCAACAGCCAGGGGTGCTGGTGGATTAGCCTGTTGCTTACGGACGTAGCCTACGTGTTTGGGATGGAATCCCATTCCAGACAAATATTTTGGAGGGCGGCAAATCTGTTGAGAATTAAACTAACATTATAAAATTAAGAAACCATTACAAATAATAAGAGAAAGCGTATTGTCATAGCATCACGGTTTTCGCTAATTAATCTTTACTTACTGGCCTTGACAAGGGCGCAGGGGCTTGCAGCATCATTCAAGTACTCAAGGCTTATTCACAATGAAACTTAAACGTAAATACAAAGTAAAAGTAAATTTTTGGTGACATATCTAATGGGACCAGTCACACCGACCAGTCACATCGGTGAACATGAAAGTAAACGTGAACCATAACCGTGAAAGTTCGCAAGCTCCAAGCCATCACTTTATGTTAACGTGATATCGGAAAAAACACACTATCGTGAACCACAGCATTGTATGCACAAAGAACTTCTTGTGTTCTTTGTGGAAATTCATGCAATTTGTAGTAACATGAATTGCCATACATTATGATTAGTGGGTCTGGGTATGTCAACGGCTAATGCAATTAGTCCCGAAAGTGTAGTGCGTGTTTTATCGCGGGAGGTGGCGGGGATCTTCCCCCACTGGATGGCGAGATCCAGCGCCGATCTACCGTCGGCTTGCGAGGTTTTTCTCAACCAGGTATCTCCTAAAACTCAAAGCTCCCGACTGGCCATCTGAACCACCATCCCATTTACAATTAATTCTGATCATCATAATTGATTCTTCTGGATTACCCTACAATCATCCTCAATGCGGGAGGCAAAAGCAAACCACAATTGTGGCAATGCGCCTAAAAAGGGGTTGACATAATGACGCTAGCTTACTTCTTTACTTCTTTGTCTATGCGTAGAATAAATGTGACCCTCACATCATCACCATCATGCATTCTTTTCAGAATTAATGAATTAAATCCATAGATTTCGTTTCATTAAATTAGGTTGTTAAATTGGAGATGGAGGAAGGACGAAATGATTCCTTAAGTGATGGTGGTGTGGAATAACTTAGATATACTCGTACAGGGAAATTTCAGAAGAAAAAAAACTGTACACCAAACGCAGAAGACAGGGAGTCAAGGGAATCAATTTCCGTTAACGGTCCCTGGGTCTAAAATATCGCATTAGCAGACGCTAAAGGGTTTTACATTTTATGAGAAGGGCACAGAATGGCAAGAAAAGAATCGTAATTTGAACGTTACATTTCATCATTTTTAATAAGAATAATTGAGAGTTCAATGGAATTGAATAATAAAGTGTAGCAGTGGAATCATGATTATTTATCTAGCATCTCAATTCCTTCTCCGAAAACATCTCCCTCTGCAACATATTTCTTCTGTTAAGTTCTGCCTTAAATCGCTCAACCTGATGCAGTCAGTACCCACCCGTACGACTTAAGTGCGAATTAGTATGCCAGCTTCATAGGGTAAGAGACATTATTTGACGCAGCTCCGAGCCTTTTAGATCCAGGGTTCGTTGTATAAAACTGCTTCCCTTGACTACCTTTACCAGTGCTCAACGTTTATGCACTTCTTTCTGAAACACCTGTGATTGTAAAGTTGTCCTGGTCTCTGATCAATGTCAGACAAATGCCGGAGCAGTACTCTGACAGCTCGCGATCTCTTCTTCTTCCCCTTCCTTGCCCTATCGCCTTCCCTTACACACTTACACTTACATGCACTACGCTACCACACATGCCGGGAGACCTGTCGGGAGGTTAAAGCTGGTTCTGGCCGGAGTGATGCCCCTCTGGAGGAAGATCTCTGATTGGGTTGAAAAAAAACCGCTAACCTACGTAGGTCGTCGCTAGGCCGAATCTCACCATCCAGCGGGGGAAGATCACTGCCTCTTCTTGAGGAAAACATGCACTACACTACGGGACTAATGACCTTAGCAGATGACGCACCAATCAATCAATCAATCAATCCAACTCCAATCCCCAATCAATCATTCCAACTCATAGTACCTTTCAAATTAGTTTTTATATCCCTGTCACAAATTTACAGCCTTCCTTTTCTAGAAGGTTTCGAAATTTTAGTGAAGGCGCGCATGCGCAGAAGCCGATTTGCTTTCTCAGAAACACTCTGCGCATGCGTTAAAACTTCGGAATCGTTCGTCAAAAGAAAGCGTAAATCTGATCTAATCGGGTACAAGGTGCTTTTTAAGTCGTAAACAACAAAAATTGTTGTGCATCTATTATGTTTCCAGAGGGTTCCCACTCCGTAGCTTGGGTTGCCAGAAACGACGGATTGGGTTCCAACATGAAGCTGTTTTCAGTAATTTACGTAGTGCGGAATGTTCGCGTAGGACCAACTTGTAATACCTGTTCTAAATCTTAACACGATATTGATTTTTCACAATTGAAGGGTTCAGTAGATCATGTCACATTGATCTAGTTCTGATTGTGAGATATTGAGGGTTTTATTAACCATTCGATTTGTTATTTATTCTTTCTGGGCGCGTCTACTACTTAGGTCAGTAGTTTCGTAAGGATAGTGCATATTATATCCAGGATGGTGGCAGAATTCCGCTTCCACTGGAACATGAGATCTGGCCCCAGCCTACAAGTCGGCTGACGGTTTTCTCCCATAGCGGGACCCCGTCCCAGCCCAAGATCTCCAGCTCTAAGCTCTCTACTCTACTACTACTACTTACTATCACACTTGTGATAGTAAGGCAAGAAGAGGGGACAAGAATGACCAAGGAAAGATGATACGTTGTACATGGCTCGTTGGTTAGGTTATTGCTCTAACATTCGCGTGGTATTGATCTAAGATATCTGAAAATAACGAGTAAGACCAGCTGGCCACTAGAATTCTCTGCCAGGACTGTGGGTCAGCTATGTAGCTAGTGTTAGAAATCCACAACGGGCAGGGCTCAGACCCTAGGACTCCTTAGCGACGTTATCGTAACAACGTCTTAGCCGGTTCTACATTTGAAAAGAGTTAAATAAGTCGAACAAACACATGGGTTCCATGTTTATTTTTGCTTCAGAGTAGAAAAAATCACGCGTAAAGAAGAATTTAAGATGAACTAGTTCGTATGCGCAGATTACCGCAACTTTTCATCATCTCAATGTTATTGCTCTACAATTACTATGTTTAAAAAAGTGCATGATATCATTTGAAGATATAGAATTGAATTCGTACATGCAGAAAATGCCCAAGTCACAATAATTGCAATGGTTGAAAAATGGCTTGGAAAGTTGGATCATATCTTTAAATTTCGAGCAGCAAAGATGCACGCCGAAAATTAGAGACATGTGGGATGTGCCTATAGAAAAGTTAGTTAAGTTTTACATATTCATTATATGAAAAATCGAAAACTTCGAAACCGTTGTTTCATGTACTGAAAATTAATGAAAGACACATTAAGTATCTAAGATTAATGAAGTAAGGGATCTTTAAAGATTCTGGAACATCACAATCACCATTTACTGTGAACCCCGAGTTCAACATCTTTCTGAAAAATGTATTGGAAATGTTTTATGTTTACCAGGTATGATATGGGCTGTCCGGGTGACGCCGCGTCGAAGGCTGAGTTGCCGATGTTTCGACCGCCATATCGCGATCTTCTTCAGGGCAATAGTGCCTGCTGGAGAAGATCGCGATATAGCGGTCGAAACGTCGGCAACTCAGCCTTTGACGTGGCGTCACCCGGACAGCCCAGATCATGATTCAGGCCGCGGAAGCCTACATGCTGTAGAAAAATATGGCAAAGAAATCCTGCTGTCAACCTCACCTTAAAAACATAATGCACCACGTAATTTTTAATCACTGATATTTATTTGTTGAAAGACACTCATGTCAGACGATTTCTATACAATGTGTTTACGTTCTCTCATAAAACGTTATATTTAAAAACAATTTAACAACAAGTTAAGAGAACTCGCTTTATTAGTTTAGCTAACAACTAACCTTACACTCACATGTTCTCTCGAGAAGGAAATGTCGAATGTTTTCAATATATCGATTGCAATACACACACTGAAAGAATGAACAAATGACGGCAGATAAGCGTTCATTCTATTAATTTAATGATTCATTAAAACTTTGTATTTATACTCTAAAACCGGTTAATGATAGTTGGCGTTAAAACATTGAAAGTCCACTGCCTCTCATTTAAAACAAAATTCACGAAATTTTGTTGCGTAAAAAGCTGAAACATCTTTATATTTAAAACATTAAGGGTTTTCATATAGAAAGATTTTTGTAATTTTGTAAATATCAGAGTTTATAATGAACAGCGGAATTACGCAATATTTATAAATGCATTTTTATTATAAGATAAAAAATTCAAGAGAAAATGTTCAGCCATTTTCCAGAAAATGTTGAAAATGCTATAAGGGCATCATGTAAAATACCGCCAAAAATTATGATATCTTTAAGATCTCCTGAATGGCACAACTAAAGCTTACTTCTGACGTATTTACCAAGTTTCAGCTCTAAAGCGTTTAATATAACTGAGTTATGCGTGACACATACGTTTTTCCTCTCCACCTGCACCAATCTTAAGTATCTTTTTGAGGAGCCCAATAGATCTTAATCCTTATGCGAAATTATAGTTTAAAAGAACCTTAAACATGGACTTTGCATCTGAAATTCGAGATTATATTGATATAATTCCAATACTTTTCTTCCCTACTAATACGCAAATATCATTTTACTTGAGAACAACAAAGAAATATATTTGAAAATAAATTGTCATTAGGCATTAAATACTCCTTAGATGCGTTTTTCTTCACGAGTTTCATAAAGTTCACATATTCACGAGTTTCATAAATAAAATTTCTTAAGATATATAAAATTGGAAAATTTCCTGTTAATTATCAATTGTTCGGAAATCGAAGAAATGTATTAAAATATTTATTTTGCAATTGTTGAGACATTTAGGGATATTCGACCACTGTTAGATGCCCCAATATTCTGATATCGCGGCTTAAAAGAAACGACACATAGGGAGAAAGACGACGGATTAACGCAGTCCATTTCCCCCCTTCTATTTCTCTTCATCGCGATGAGGAACATTACCTAAAAATGCTACATTTCTTAGACTTATTTCTTACAGGTTGCAATATTTAGCACAGAGTAACTTGTAATGTTGGTTTTGTACACCGCATGTGCTTTAAAAAATGGTATTAATGTCCTCTGTCGTATGGTATGTTATCTGATTTTGAATCCATACGAGCTCTTATAGGAATTGAAAACATGTCTTGCTCCCCCCACAAATGAGCTTGCAGTGTAGCCTACGTGAAAAGTGAGTTCTGGCAAATACGACAATGAAGATCGCAAAAAAGCAGCTCTTTTGGTCAGTGGCGTAGCCTGAGTTTTAGGCTTAGGGTATATAACTCGAGAAATGAGAAAATAATTTAAAACTTTAATTATAATTTAAATATTTTCATTCACCAATACCATTTCTGTCACTTTGGTCAATTAGTGCACAGAAAACTGATCCAGTAAAAGGAATAATAGCTCACGTACTTCATATAGTTTACTGGTTGAAAGTTAGAAAATGTTGACTTAACTTCACGACCTAGAAAAATATAAATGGGCGTCCTCATCCTTTAATAATAAAAGCACAATCAAACCCAATGATTTTCAAAATTGTCCAATTCATATGATTTCGAACCCAGTAGAACTGGCATAATTTATAAAATGGAAAACAATGATCTATTATAAAAATATAATAGGAAAGAGAAAATCAATCAATTTACAGACACGTAATGAAAAACAGTTGACAGTTGTCCTTTGCTGCTTACATCAAGGGTTTCATTCAGTATGGCGGAGACAAAAGAGGCTTCAGAAATTTCATTTTTAATTTCATGGGACATAACCGTGCTCACACTTGAAATCCAATGAATCTGAATTTCTTGGTGAGGTTGCACGAAACATTGGAATTTTCATACCATCCTTGTCAGTTCTATCATATTTCATTATTTCACTTATATATTCCATGACATTTTCTCTATTTGATGATCCCCTATTTTCATTATGGCTAGAAAATACAAATCCTTGTCTCCAAAAAAAGCATACAACTCAAATGAAGTGTGACAGAATTTCCCTATTTTCCCTTATATCACCGTTGTGTTTTTTTCCAATGTCTTTGGTTGTATTGCTCAACATAGCCTGTGTTGGCTGTTTAGATAAAATTCTATCCTCTCATATTTTTTCAAATATTTTTTACTGTTTCTCATGAGCTATAATTTGTCCACGGCACAAAAATACGACTCCATAATTATGTAGGCACTTTGGATCGCGTGGTGCTCGCCATTCCAGGGCACAGATGTGGATTGCACAGTCACATACCCTTGTGCATTCAACCAGCACAATCCCTAACCTAAATTGGATACAAATATATAGTTGCTAAATGCATTAAAATAAGGTAATAAAACTTAAATAAAACGACAATGTTAATTAATTAACCTCGTTCTCTTACAAATACCGAAGAGAACAATGAACTTTCGTAAAACGACAGCATTTTCGTAGGCATCACGGTATGCACCCTGGATGTAATGGGTCAGTGTGCATCTGATTCATAGCGCAGGCTAGGCAGTATTTCAGACTCATTCGTTCATCGTTGTGAAGAATCGAATTCTCAACGGCGCAATGTTTGAAACATAATGAAATATTTTGTAGTAGAAAAAGAAAATAACAAATTGACAATTTACAATCATTTTAAAATAAAATAGCTGATATTGTCAGGTTGTGTAACACATCATCCACATCCATGGACGCTACGCCCTTGCTTTTGGTTAAACTATCATATACCATATAAACTTTCAGATACCAAATAAACTATATATCAATCATATAAACTATTACCTTGTCAATTTAACCTGAACGACTATTATTTATAGTCTCAGTAATGCTTTATATGTATGGGGGAGGGATACATCGTTTAAATATTACTTCTTTAATTAATATGTAAACTAGTTCTACCCATGTCCAAATTCCGATCTTGTAAATCATTTTTTAGTGAAAATAGCTTCATACTGGATACGAATTCACAAACGGCCAGTCCACGAACTGTTCGTTAAGGTATTGTATATAATGTGGTACATTAGTAAACATTCTAGTATTTAAAATCATTGAAATCAAATTGCACAGAAAATCACTCAGCAAATTTGTATGGTAGATTGGTATGGTATGGTTTTTATGGTTGCTTGTGTCTGTATTTCTTCAACTTAGATTTTAGAGAGTAGGACCATGCATGCGACGACGAGGTGGGAGTTTTGAGGAAAGCGACAATCTTCAAAGTATAGCAAAGGTCGAAAAAGGTCACGTTTTGTAGAGTGGTACATCTTTTTCCTGAATATTGGATTATTGGTAAAGTGTCGTAGGCATTCCAAAAATGTGAATAAAAGGCGATATTGCCAACATTTTTGTTTATTATAAAATAAACAGTTGCTGATAGATTAGCCATAATTATTTCAGGCTTCCAAACAGCAGATATCTATGAAATATCGTATAACTAAGCAGCTAATTCTCTAATAAACAAACATGTTGGAAATGACATCACCTTTTATTCACGTTTATTCGACTTGAATTTGTTTAATGCAGGACTAAGGGATAATTTGCTCACCAGCAATGACATACACACAATTACTATTTTGAATCGAAGGTTTTGATAAACCATAGAAAAAACATTATTCCCCAACGTATCAAGGGTTTTTAGGAAGAATAGTCCAGAAAAGGAGTGAGCGAGAATAGAAATAAGATTAATCTTGACATTCCTCTTCGCAATGCAGAAATGACTGGTATGAGGATAAAAATACGACAAGACTATAATATACATGTATGTATAATGTTTTTACTAATAAAACGTACCATTGCTTAAATATATATATTATTAAATATATCGATTAGGTGCATTGTTTCAGGTACTCTGATGAGGATAAAGTACTAAATAGGAAACAAGTCGCGCATTGCTATCCCTAGAGGAGAACCATTGCTGAACCCCCCTGGAAATACCTGAGTCTTCTCCCTGAAAACCTGATCTGCGAGAGCAACGCCGTCATTGTCAGCAAGCAGTAATCATAAAGGGCCAAGTGCCCCTCGTTGCCTGGGCTGGAGGGCGGGGGCCGCAGTGCCCTTTGGGCCGCGGGGTCCTCTTCCGCGCGCGCGAGGCGCGGGAGGCCCGAAGAGCGGGCGGCGCGCGGGGCATGCGCGGTGCGAGGAGCGCCAGGCGTGCAGCGCGGCGCGGCGCGGCGCGCGGGCGCAGGCGGGCGGGCGGGCGGGCAGGCAGGCGGGGGTGGGGAGCGCGGAGCCAGCCGGAGGAGTAGGCGGAGGAGGGGGCGGCGCGCGGGCCGGGCCAGGGAAGCGGCGGCGCGCGGCGCGGCAGTGATGCGGCAGGCGCGCTAGCGGTCGGAGCCAAGTCCTCCCTCCCCCTCGCCCGCTGCCAGCCGGCCCGTGTTGCTCGTGCGCGCAGGTCGACGCCGCCGCCGCCGGCCTTCGAGAGTACTACCCGCCGTGGTCGACTCCGCGAGTGCCCGCGAGTGCGCTACCCAGTGGGGAAGAGACACGCGTCGTCCTCGGGCGGCCGAGGAAGAGGAGCACGCGGAGTAGCGCAGGACGGTGTGCGCGCGTCGGCCGCCGCCAGGAGCACGCGCTCAGCCGCAGCACCCACGGCCCCGGGCCGGTCGCCGGCCTGCCGCCGTTGTTGGACACGAGGTGAGCGAGCGACCGGCGCCGCACAGCGCCCCGCCGCGCAGCGCCGCACCGCGCGCGCGTGAGCCGGCGAGCGAGGCACCTGCAGGTCGCTGACCGCAGCGCCGGAGGCTGCGCGCGCCCGCACGGTCGAGGCCGCCCTCTTCGTCTTGCCCCTCGCCGTCCCCGTCGGGCAGGCGGCGCCGAGAAGCGAACCCGGCACCCGAGAGATGGCTTGCGCGTTCGTTATCAGACACAACGTGGCGAACCGGCATGAACCCGTCGGACAAGGAGCAGCAGATAAATCGCGCGTTGTTACGTCAGGCGTAAACGATAAGTGCAAGAAAACGCGCCGTCCGCCTGTCGTCGTCGTCGGCGGGCCTGCGCGCTGCGAACCACGACGCGGTGCTCGCGCGCCCGCGCTGGAAGGCCTCGCTGGTCGATAGGCGCGCGCGCCG
The DNA here is from genome assembly GCA_031308135.1 of Acheta domesticus. Lineage (NCBI taxonomy): Eukaryota > Metazoa > Arthropoda > Insecta > Orthoptera > Gryllidae > Acheta > Acheta domesticus. Next base: position 2,635,811 of record JAHLJT010008756.1, read on the forward strand.
GCGGCGGGGTGACGGCGGCGGTGGCCGCGGCCGCAGCACGGCGCTACGCGCGGAGCGGCGCGCGGAGCGGAGCGGCGCGAGACCGAATGTATAATTAATGCGAGCGCGGCCGCCGCCGCCGCCAGCCAGAGCCGCCTCTGCACCGCTCCCTCGACTTTCGTTTTTACGGCGCCGCACGCGGTTACACCCCATTGTTCGGCGGCCGTGTCTGTTCCGGGAGCGACCGCGGCGGCGGTGCACGTGAGGAGGCGCTGTCGGTCGACGGCGGTCGGGTTCCCCCGCTTTCGTCCGCGCCGCCGCCACCATCACCGCCGCCTGCCGCCACCGCGTGCCCATCGACCGGCGGTAAACATCGGCGCAGGCGCCCCGCCTCCACCCGCGCCCCCGCCCCCGCCCCCGCCGCGCCGCCGGTCAGCGCGATCGATGGGAGCGCGGGCACCCCCGCCCCGCCGCCGGCGCGTGCCGCCACCCCCGCCCGCCCCGCCGCGGGTGCAGCGCGCGCGGACGAGCGAGACGCGCTCCGCCTGCCGGCTGCGGCGCGCCGCGGGTCCCGTGACAAAGCGGCGGTGGGGGCGGCGACGTCGGCGGCGGGTGCGCTGCTACCTGGCCGTGCGGCCGCCCTGCGCCGCCGCCGCCGCCCCCGCCGCTCCGCCGGGGGCGCGGTCGATGGCGCGCTGGCTCGCGGGCCGCGCTCTCGCGTCCCTACCTCCCGACCGCCCTCCGTCTCCGCGAACCTCCCGCGCTCCCGCCGCGCCGCGCTGAAAGCCGGCGGGATTAATAATTCATCCGGGCAAATCCGCGCGAGCGGCGTGCGGCGGCGGGGGTGGCGGTCGCGGACGCGCCGCGGGGCGACTCCGCTTCCGCCTCGCGCGCCTCCGCCCTCCCGCGCTCGCACCCGATCCGTCGCACGCCCAACGCCCCCGCCGTGCGCCCAGCTGCTGCCGCAGTGCGTGCGCGCCAGGACTTGTTGCGTGATTGGCTCTGCGAAAGCGCCGCCGCCGTGATGAAAGGCCTCGCCTGCGCCACTGGGGCAGCGGTGCGCCTGGCGCGCGCGCGGAGGCGGCGGGTGGGGGGTGGGGTGGCATGCGCTCGTGGCCGCGCCGCCGCTTTTCTCCTCCACCCCCGCGACCTAACTCTCCGCGCCGGACGGACGCCGCGGTATCGCTGTCGGGTCCCGTTTCCGCCGATTGCCTCCCGGCCGCGCTGTTCTCCGGTTCCGCCGAACAAGGCGCCTCCGCCGCTGCCGGGAGCGTGCGCGAGCGCGCGCGCGCGCGCGAGCGAACGAGGGCGACGCGCGGATGTTTCGCAGCCGGACGGAACCCGCGCCGCGCCGAGCCGCGCAGCGCAGCGCAGCACCGAGCATTGCGCCTCGCGAATTTCACATCCGCACGCACTGTTCTCTTGAGCTCTTACACGTCTTGGCTCTCTCCGCTGGGTTGCAAACTCGCGCACAAGTTACCTACCTCACCCACGCGAAACCTTTTCGTACAAGGCTCCAGGCCACCGGTCGGCAACCTTATAGATACTGAGACCGCTCAATTTGTAATTTAAAATTTCGCAGAAACTGACACAATTATTAGAATTACAGGAGTTCCCTTCGATTTTTTGTTATTCCAAACTTAATATTAAATTTATATTCATTTTCGTAAATTATATTTTATTGAAAACAAATGTTTCTATTGCTTTTATTACTTATTACTTTATAAAATATTCTTATAAAATTATGGTTCACTTGTGACACTTTGGTACGTCTCTGAAATGAACTTTGTCAACATTGATCGGGTACCATACACCAAGGAATAAAATGTGACAATGAAAGATACACTTCCTAGTGTATGAAAGAAAGACACGCTTCCAAGTACGTATCAACGAATCCCAGAGGAGCACATGTCTTTGAAGTAAATGTTTTGTAAGTGGCAGTAGCATTTTGAAGCAAATCAAATAGCAATGTAATGTTTTTGTTCTGTTTTACTAATAATAGTATTGCGAAAAAATATAAACATTATATTAAATGTGCTCAACTAATTTACACAACATTAGAATTTGTACCTACTTCCGGGAGATGCATTTCGCCCTGAGGAAGGAAGGACGCAGCTTGACGGCCGAAACGTTGGCATCTGTCAAATAGCCAAGTAAATACTGACTCCGACGGAAGTCCATCAGAATTTCCCTCCGACTCCGACGGAAGGCTTTCAGTATGAGAATTTCTTTGCGGACCATTAAATTTACCACAAACCGACACAATGAATACAATTTATAGACATTGTTTACAAAAGTAAAAAAAAGTAATATTGCAGATACCAGTTATAACCCACATTACATAAACTCCTTTGTAATGAACTTCAGGAACGAAGAAATTGTTCTCCTCTGGAGGTATCCCGTCGTATTATTCGTCAGTTACTCTGGCCAGTCACTGGCCCCGTTCATTCTGCCAAAAGTCCATCTTTGACCGTTTGTCGCAGTATCTGGTTGGTGTAAGTCTTAGTAGAAAGTCGGTATTGTGTAAACGAGTTGAGTAATTGTACAATAGTTAATGCGTATTGTTGGTCTTGTTCATACACGACAAAAAGTAGTAGATTTAGCAGATGATATTAAAGAAAAGCAAACATACTTCGCATGACGTTTTGGTTATTTTTAAACTGCCGGTAAAAACCTGATGAAGTCTTTCTCAAATGTAAAGGTGTAATGAACCACGTGCCTTTGCTTTTATATTACGGCCTCGGCGTTTTTAACAGAATTTTCAGGATGTGTTTGAAGTCAAACGCGCATTAATCTCCAATATTCTCTTGGAAGTTTGCCTCTGACTAGTCCCGCGAGGAGAAAGGGGCCGTTTCCAGTACTGATGAACGATGGTTAAAGGCTATAGATATACTAGTTGTCTTAAAGCTAATAGTCACATTGCCCATAGAGTGCATTAAAATAAGCACATTAACGTCCTTTTTGGAACTTTAGATGATCCAGAACGATTAGAATATTCTTCATTGCTTAATTTAATAGAAATATACTCCCTGACACTGTAAAAGTCCATCCTGTAAAATGTATAAAGCGTTTATCAATGATGTAATTGTGCGTTGCATATTGCGCCCATTGCTTTTGAATATTTAATAGAAATACTTTGATAGCATCAAGTAAAAATATGAGTTATTAATGTTTACAAAATAAATAAATATCATGCATTGGATAATTCCATGAATTTCTATTTAAAATGCGGTTCAATAGAATGTTATGATGAAAATTTACAGAAACAAAAACTTTAGTTCTTGCAATTTTCGACTGATTATGTTGTCCCGACTTGTAATGAATGCAAAAAAGAAAAAGATGTCATCTCACACACGTTTTTTCGTTCGTTTTTTTCACATTTTAATTTGCTTATTGAATTTTTATTGCACATTCTCTTTTGGTTTCATCCATCACTCGTAAATCTACAAATCTACTTTGTTTCATGATAGTTCATAAGTTAAATTATTTATTCTGATCACCTGTTAAATGGGTGTTTTGTCTTGGCCTAATTTGGTAATGTGAGCAAATCCAGAATCCAGACAATTCTTCATTGCTTTCTGTTGCTTTATTCAACAGTCTTCCACACAGAAAAAAAGCATGCTGCAACTTAATGCACAATTCAAGTACCGTGGAACAAAGCATTCTACAGAAACCTGAAAATAAGAAAAATGTTCCTGGCATTCCTCTCTCGTTCTAGCTTGTGCATTACGTCCCGGTGGACAACTGCACTCGCCATTAGCTGAGTAATTTTTGTCTTTAGTGCGACTTTTCTCGGTCCCTTGCGACTGTTTCATGCCTCAACTGCAGTACATTTGCGACTACTAAACGGGTTTTAAACGAGCTGAAAATGCGCGTGCTAATTCTAACACGCAATTTATTTATCACGTTTTTTCATGTGCCATTCATTTCTCATTTCCTCTCTTAATTTTCCAAGCATCAGTGACAACTTTGACGTGCTCGATGATTTATTTGCCCAATTTGTAGCAGTAGTAATTCATAAAATAAAGTAAAAAATATGCACTTTTCTGGCTCATTGAAAAAATGAACTTCTTGGAACGTGAGATGCAAACTAACATCATCCATCATCACTAAATCGCTTCTACGATACAATGGGATGCATTGTGTTAGCGTTCTAGATTCTCCCCACTAGAACCCTGGCATTTCTGTCTGCTGTGCCGGAGGTAATTATCGGCACCCACCGGTAATTATGAGGCACTAAAAGTGTCATAAGAACTGAAAGTTTTTCTTTAGGTTCTCAAATTGAAGACCCTGGCATTGTAGGTCTCGTTCGTGACATTGTGCATCTATTAGAATGCTTTGTCTGAAAAAAAAAAACAGCCAATAGCTAGATTTCAAGAGCTATTTGATCTTCGCTATATTATTCGTTACAATGTTGATACATTTCATAAAATATGAAGTAGATCAAATTGAAAATTTTATTGCTACGTAATAAATACTTATTTTATATTTAAGGAAATTCACATTATATTGCATAATTTGTCTGAATTACTGACGAATTCACCTCACAGATATTATATCCCGATTCCTCAGAATCTTTTGAGACGATCATGTTTTCTTAAATGTTTTGTTTCCCGTTTTAAACGAACGGTGCTGACGTTTTTCCATTGTGAGGTAAAATTATGCAAGTTGGAAGAATACCATGCCCAGACGTACGTCAGCATTACGAAATCGACTCAGCGAAACTTGGGTGTGTGAAAAAACTAAGGGCCCGCAGGTTCTTACAACTGAGGCCAACAGACTAGCACAGTGTTTATTTAAACTTCGCTTGAATTTTAAGTCATCATCTACATTCAACCACACTTGGATAGGCAAATTATTGTAACTTATAAGGTTTTTTTAAGGCGTCGGGACAAAAATGTTTCACTATAATCGTGATAATTTTTGCAATATGTTCCTCTATAATCGTGAACATTTTTAACAGATCGCATTTTAAATGTTCAACAATTCGTTTTGGAATTTGTGTATTTGATCTTTCATGAACTTTTCGTGGGAGGCACTAGCGAACAGTTCGCGCAACTGTAAATTCTGTAAATTGTGGACAGTTTCAGATAGCCAACGAAAAATCGAATTCTGATTCAGAGATATCGCAAACAATAGTGTTAACATGAAAGCTTTGGTAGAAATGTTTAATGTAGTATTGTTTGCAATTCACCTTTGTTAGACTGAAAATGTTTTATACTGTCACCTTTTGAACGGCATAGCTAGTATATGTCTTTTATCGTTAGGCAGGAAAATCAAGTTCCTCCTCAGGCATCGTATTTTCTTTCCATTTCTTTCTTCTTTCCCTTTACCTATAAATCCAACCTTTGTTTCTATAATTAGCAGTTTTTACGAAAATTGGAGTGTTATGATTTTGTTCAACGGGTTATAAATACAAATTCCATTTTTCATGCGTGGGATCTGAAAGGTCTCAGATGTTTTTTCGGGGTTTTCGGAAAACATTCTTGACAATTAAACAAAACAGTTTTCGCTCGAAAGAAATTACAAGAACAATTTAAATTACTTTCATGACTGAATGTATTTGCAAGATTCTAAAAGATTGCAGACTAATTTACCTGGTGATTACTAACTTTAAATTTCAAACGTTAATTTTAGTTTGTCATGGCACTTGTTTTAAGAATTTTATAGTTATTTCTCTCATTGGATGTAGTATAGAGGTTATATTGTTTAAGTGAAGTTGTAATGTGTTTTCAGGCAACGAATATATAGTTTCCTGACGATTACGAAACGTCTTCATATCTTTTAGAATCATAAAAATTAATTAAACCAAGAAGTTAATTTGATTTTTCCTGGCAATCCCTTAGACCAAGAATTGTTTCTTCGGAAATTTATCGGGGATTATTGTTGTTTTGTGAATGTTTAATTCTTGACAATGACTATAATACCTATCGGCAAAATAAAAAGTCATCGTCCATTCATCGAAAATAAACGATGGATGGTCGGATGATATAATATCGACAAGCGTCAGAGATTCAGGTAGTACAGGTCATACACTACGAGGTCCCCGAGTGACGATTGTGGGTCCTATTCGGGTTAACCAAAAATAAAGGCGAAGAAATGTTAAAACTTAATGAGACAAATTAATGGTTTTGAGGCCATTATTTGTCATTTGTCATATATTGCAAACTTTTATGAGCAAATGGAGAGCATGCTTATCAAGAGAATAATGGAAACACTAAGTTCGCTTATTTTACTCGTGGATGTGGGAATATAAATCGACGATCATATGTGGCATTTGTGTGATGGTATAGGAGTAGGAGCCCTCCCGCATTCTAATTTCGACAGCGGGGCGGCGGCGCCCTCCCTCGCCTCCCCCCCCTCCAGCGCCTGCCCCCAGCCCCGCGAGCGCCGGGAGGAAGACGCGCCGCTCGCGACGTTTCCGCGCCGCCGTTCCGCCTTCCGCCGCCGCATTATCAGCGCGCGCGCGCGGCGTTTTCTTTCTTTTGCATCCCCCGAAATTTAATCTCTTCCGCGCCACGGCGTGCGAGGCGCCACGCTCCCCGTCGCCTCCGCCCCGCCGCCGGCGCAACCCCTGGCGCCGTCACCGCTTCCGCCGCAACCCTTGTTTCCGTCGCCACCGCCCCCCGTCACCGATTATGTCGTTGTCGCTGTCACCATCTCCCCCGCAACCCTTGTTTCTGTCGCCCCCGTCACCGTTTATGCCGTTCTCGCCGTTGCCTCCGTCACGGCTTCCGCCACAACACTTGTCGCCGTCGTTACCGCCACCGTCGCAACCTCTGTCCCCGTCCCCACAGCCACAGTCACCGTTCCCGCCGTTGTCGGTGCCGCGTTCCCCTGTTTGCTGCAACACGTCGCGCGGACTCGAGCTGCTCCGCTGCCGTCCTCATCCCCGACCGGCCCATTTTCTGCCTCTCCTCGCGCCGCCGCCGCCGTGCCTCAACGCCGCAGACCCTCTCCCACGGCCGTTCTGCATTTGCCTCCGCCATCAGCACTAACCTTTCCTTATCAACCCGCGACGCGCAGCCCACTGCGTCCTGCCTCCAGATGCGTTCGTGCAACCCCAACGCTAGCGAGTCGAATTGTCGAACTTTTACGCAACTACCTGAAACATTACTGCAATTTGTTAGTGTCATTCTTAACAACCGTCTGTATCTGTGTGCAGACATTGCAAATGAAATTTTCTGACATCCCAATCTCTGCAGCTCTTTTCTTCTCCGGTTTGCGGAGTCTATCTTGTTTGATTGTAACATATCAGCCATTTCAAACACTCGTCATACCAACATGCACGTATAGTCACTTAGTATATCTTTAGTTTTATCTCCGTATGCAGCGCTTATTTATCACCGATTGCGTTCAAACGCTCAGCGCTCTGGCTCCTACCTTTGGCTTCTCATTTCTCATCGTTTTTGTCGTCTTCCCCAAAGTTCCTCAGATATGAAGATAAAATCCACGAAGGTAAAATCTTTCCCTCTTTGTGATCTCTGCAATCGCCTTCCACACTTTCACCCGCAACTCGCCAACATTTCCCTTTCCTTTTGCCTTCATTGCTCGAATTCAGTCGCCTCCAAGTTCTCTCTCTGCCGGCGCTACCGCCTGCTCCGTCTGCTCATGTTAAAGCCCGCGTAATTCTTTTATGAAGCGCCGCTGTGCTTTTCCGCACGTCGTCATCGCGTCCGCGCGCGCCTCGCCGTGCAGCCTTTGCCGTCTCCGCTATGCTCGCCGCCGATGTCGCTACTCCTCTACCTGGGACCACGCTCGTCCCGCCCCACCTGCCACTCCCACCGAGACCTCCCAAGATCTCCCGCCGCCCCCCGCCCCCCCCCCCCACGCCCTCGCCCCCGCCGCCCGCCACTACCCTCGCCGCGCTCGGCTCTGCCACCCCCGGCGCACTCCGTCTCTCACGCCGTCCTCTTCATCTCCAGTGCCTCCGATCTCGCCACCTCCTCTACTTACTACATACGGCCCCGCCCCTTCTTCCACTCTCCAGCTTGCGTGGCCACCCCACCTCCTCCGGCCCTCCCCGCCTCCAACGCCGCCTCCGCCGCTCCCAGCTTCCATCGCCCCTCAGTCCTCACCGCCCCGCCTTCGCCGCCTGACTAGCGAGAGGGCGGGGAATGGCCCCAAGCGCGAATGCCCCGCCACGCTGCGCCCCGCCGCGCCGCGCCGTCGTCGTCAAGCTGATGTCGCTTCACAGAGACAAGTTCGCAGGCAGTTTGTCGGAAAGTCGTTTCGGTAATGTTCGCTCCGCCTATAAAGTTATTTCATTCCTTTTGAAAAGGAAACGTGTCAGCGGAAATGTTACTACATTCAAATTTTAAATACTTAACGCGTGAATAATTATTTATGCATATGTTCAAACAACATTCATAATGTCATTCTAATGAAACTGAAATGTCCTTTTGCTGTTTCGCTTGTGGAAATGAGAATACGTAAAATATAGAATAATTATCATAAATTAAAGTCGACTTATTTATTTCTATTGCTCTAATAATATTATTTGAAAATTAAAAAAAATGTATTATCAGAAAGTAAGTGAAATATGATTTCACATCGGTTTATTGCCTTGTGTCTGGGTTGCTTTTTCGCTTTGACAAGGTTATCTTGTTTTATATCTACAGATAAAATATCAAACGCAAACATTGACTTGACGTTATTGGCATGTGGAGATAACACGCTTGTCCGCACGAAGAGTTGAGCAAAGATAATTTGTAAACTTTTTCGTTAGTTGACCCGTTTAACACAATGGAATCTAAATTGTAAAATGTTCATCAGAATCAATATTTAGATAAAAAATATTAAATTCCAGTTGCATTAAGTTCACGCATCAATCTGTTATTTTTAGTCACCCATATATAAATACTGAAATTAAATATGTTTGAGGAACCTGTTCGAATATCGTTGGAAATATCCTGTTTACTTGCGAACAGAGATGGAATCTCAACTCATCTTAATTCTGGAAGAGTAGTTTCATCAACTACACGTTCCATGAGATAACTCAGAAATCCTAACCTGGAGGTTCTCCGAAAACTATTCAAATCATTTCAAAGGAAAAGTAATCAGCATACAATAGTCGCGCTAGTTGATTCATAACATTCTGTTATGTGAAACAAGTGTACAGTTTTAATAACTTTTGCTGGAAAGGTAAAAATAACTATTCATTTCAGTAGCAGGTGTAATTGATATTTTCCAACATTATCATCACTTAATGTGCTTATATAGATATTGATCAAAAGAACATTGAAATATTTTTCACCAGTTGAAACAATTAGCGATATCATATGTGCAATCGATAGCAATCTCTCAAAGATTTGAGCTATTGCATACCACCAAAAATTTCCCCACAAACATTTAACGGGTTCAGGTTAATTCTCCCGGCATGACGTCCGCCGACGCTCTCGCCCTGGGCCGATTGCAATTGTGGCGCCTTCGCAACGTTCCCCGTGCTTAGCCCCGCCTGCCTACACGCGTTCCGCGGCACGCAGATGCTTCCACAAGGCCAGCAGCGTCCGCGGATATCGCGGCTTTCCTGCCCCGGGCTCAGAGCTGGATCTCGCTCGGATATAAGTTTTATTTGGAGTAACCGCGGGATCTAAAACTCATTTATCCCCAGTGGACCGCCCGCCCCGCGGGGCGCCGGGCGTTGGGAGGTGGCCACGGCGACGGAGCGGGCGGCGAGACGCGATGTAGACGGGGAGAGTCCGATGCGAGAGACAGAGGTTGCGACAAAGGGGATAGGGATGGCAAAAAAACACCGATGTTTTTAAACATCAATATTGTCGACCAGAAACATCGATATATTTTCAACGATGTGAGGTGTTCGATGTTTTCTTCACACTTATTTTTCCAGAAACATCGATGTTTTCATGGTATCAATAAAATTTCAAAAAATTAATTTTTTGTAAATTCCTCAAAACCAACTATCATTGTTGTCGATGTCAGATGGAGAAATTTCTTTATAGTCATTTTTAGGAGTTTGTCCAAGATGTCTCGCTTTATTATTCTTTTAACAAAATATCTATTATGTTTCATGGACGATATAAAGGGCAAAGATGATGATTACTTCTTTACATTCGATAAATATTATTTTTAATATTTTTTTTAAACGTGACCAAACAATAAAATATATCTCATTTAAGTACAATAATTAAAATGGAAATGGGATGGACAAATACCACTCGTTTTATCATATTTAAAACACCATTATTTTCATCGACATAGAAAACCTTTTGGTGATGTATCGAACTATCGATGTATCAAATTATCAGTGTTTGGGTAAAATTTGCCATCACTAGGATAGGATGGGCAGCGTCGGGGACGGAGGCGACGAAGGCGGAATTGGTGGGGGCCGGAGAAAAGTACAGCGTCGTCATCGGGTTGCAGGGAGCGGCGATGGAGGCAACGTGGAAACCATTGGGCCGGAGGTGAAGTTGAGATTATCTGAGCGCCACGGGGAAGGGAAAGGAGGGAAGGTGGCTGGCGATGAGGCGGACCGGGCAAGCGCAGCTTACAGAGTGTTTTACCGCTCTCTGCGACCTAACCTCTCTCACCCTGTGTAGGGGAGAGAGAAACGGCATCGCTCCGCTAATAGTGTTTACGAAGTTAAGACACAGTTAGATGAACAGTTTGGCTCAGTTGGCAGAAATATCCAATATTACGTGTTTTAACTCAGCTCGCTCGCGCGCAGTGTAGGTGACGAAGGATGTACACCAATGCTTGTAATTTTATCTACTTAGAAGCAGATGGGATAATTGGCGTTACATATTTTAAAGTTTAAAATTTAAGTTGAAAATATTAAGTAATGGTATGAATCATGCAACATAATGCTTCAAAATATATTATGATTTTTTTTACAATCGCAGTTTTACCGTTTTCATTCACAAATACCGAAAATAAATTTGCCTCCACAGATTTAGAATTTTAATTATTCCGAGATGTAGTTTATAATGTATGTCAAAATTATAAAATATGTATCAGCTTGTGACTATGGCAAAGTAAATTCATAATCTGCGTCATTGAATAATACGATATAAAATAAATGTAGGAAAAATAACACCTTTCTAGAGGACTGTAACAGCAAAAATGCTACTGAATAAAACCTCACAATGGTTTCGCAAAAAGTGGCACGCACACTGCTCTAGTACAACTAATAAAATACTCTCGTATATTCAGTGGCAAAAATTAAATATTGTGACAAAATCAGTATTCACAAATTATGCTATAATGGTTTAATATACCATTTTTTATAAATCAAAAATACAAAAAAATGCTGGTCCATAAAGCAACAGGTAAATAGCAGATATTTAGTGGCGGACGGCCTCTTTCTCGGAACCATGCCATTGCATGACGTCAGCTGGGCCCATCTGAGTATGTGAATTCAGTCGGAATGCGCAGTATCAGAATAGGGAAAATAACGCAATAAAATATTCGCAATTTTCAGTCAAATCGAAACTTGCATTATTTTTGGATTTCACCCGAATTTCTGGGTATCCAAGGAAACCAAACACAAATTTCGCATGGTTGGAGGCTGCACAGTTGTTGTTTCAATCCCTGTGCGCGTTTTTAATTTATATTATAGATGATATTTCAAGAGTTCAAAAAAAAATGCAGTAAAGTATCTCATTAATTTGGTATCGAATTCGAGACTTGCGAGAAAATCTAGGGAAAATGTGTGTTCACAAAAAAAGTCAATTGCTTGTTAATGAAGATTGTCATAGAAGTAGTGCGAATGCTTAAGATTCGATCAATGAACTATGTAAGGCTACTCTAACATACGCTCGTAATACAAAGCCCGTCCTTTCATACAGAGGATTACGGAGTTGGAGGCGTTCAGTATATTAATACACTTTTATTGATCGCAAAATTTGCATTTCATTGCGTTATGTAGAATTGGAGAAATGTATTATTGTATCCCATTGAAGGAATCTGCCAAATTCCAGGTAAACAATGTGATTAAATTCTTATTTCCTTCCTCACAGCACAATTTTTTTCTTTTTGACCAATGCTAACAGCTTAGGAATAGAAGGTCATTGGTATTGCTCGAAACAAGGCGCTTCTTCCTGGTGTAGTTATATACAGCTGATATGTACTATATGCGTATTCTTCTATTATTATTATTATTATTATTATTATTATTATTATTATTATTATTATTATTATCATTACCAACTAGGCAACTCATCATCACTTTATCTGAAGCTCAGGAGGGAAGGAAGTTACTAACTTACCGGTTCTCTTGCACGGAGAGCAAATTACAGCAATAGGATTAGTTATTGATTGATTAATTCTTGATTCCGGGCGCGGCAACTGCTAAAGCCACGTAATTTTAGTGCATGTTTTCATCACGTGAGGTGGTGGTGATTTCTCCCCTCCGCTGGAAGATGAGATCCGGCGCCGACCTACCTGTCGGCTAGCGGGGTTTTCTCCATTGAGGTATCTCTCACAAATGACGCACCGCCCCAGCCGGAACAACACCGAGAGAGATGGCTCAGTGCATCAACTTGATGTCACTGCAGTCCCTCTGACCGCGAGGTCCTAAGTTCCAGTCCCGACGGCGGCAGGATTTTCGACACTAGCTTGTCAGCTAGGTCGAATTCAGTCGCTGTCTGGAGGAGAGTTCTAGTGGCCGGCTGCTCTGATCGGTAGTTTTCCGTGGTTTCACCAGGCGAATGCCGGAGCAGTACCCTAACAAACGGGCCACGGACCGCGCGCGATCTTTCCTTCCTCTTCCTTGTCCTATCTTCTCCTCTTACACACACACACACACACTTACACTAACATGCACTACAATACTACACATGCCGGAAGACCGGTCGGGAGTTTACAGCTTGTCCCCGCTGGGGCGGTGCCCCGCTGGTGGGAGGTACCTGGTTGAGGGGAAACCCCGCTAGTCGACGGTAGGTCGACGCCAGATCTCGTCATCCAGCGGGGAAAAGATCATCGCCTCCTCCCGAGAATAACACGCAGTACACTTACGGACTAATGACCAAAGTAGTTGACGCGCCCGGAAACACGAATCAATCAATCAACCCAGCCGGAACAGGCTCTGGGCTTAACTGATTGGGACTGGACTGATTGGATACTAGTGATTTCGGGCGTCGTCGACTAGCCGGGATTTCTCCAACCAGTGGGGCACCGCCCCAGCCGCCCCCGCCTTGGTCCGACTAATCTCGCAGGGTGTGTGGTAGTGAAGTGCATGTAAGAGTAAGTGTGTGTAATTAAGGGATGAGGATAAAACAAGGAAGAGCAAAGAAAGACCGCGCGCGGCCCGATTGTTGTGGTACAGCTTCAGCATTCGGCTGGCGATGCGCAGACAAACAACGGAAAACTACCGATCAGAGCAGCCGGGCGCTAGCATTCTCCTCCAGACAGCGGCTGAATTCGACCTCACTCTCTAGCTTATGTCGAAAATCCTGGCACCATCGATACTAGAACCCTAGGACTTCCCGGTCAGGGGGCACTGAAGTAACTTCAGTTAGTGCCATAAGCCCCCCTCAGTCGGTAATAGTATTAGTGGGAACGACCGAAGAATTCTCTCGTCTGTGATAATGCCGAACGATTTCGAGTGCAGGCGGACAGTTATTCAATACATATCAGAACCTTCCTAATGTTAAAAGCGGCTTAAGAGAGACGATGACTAAAAATACTAATATCTTCCAACTGGAATTTCTGAGACCGTTTATTCCTGAGGCTCCCGAACGTAACACGTAAGACGGACTTGCTTAACGCGTATTTGTTATTTGTCGTGTCGCGACTACGTTTAATCCTTGAGCGAGCACCTACCGGCGCGAGAAAGGCGTCGGCGTCTTCTGGAGCGCTCCACAGAGCGGAGCGCGGCGGCGGCGGCGGGGGCGGCGGGGGCGGCGGCAAGGAAGACGTGAACGGACGAGCTGCGGGTCTTTCGCCTCAGAACTCAAACACGCTGCGCAAACAGACGGTCATCGCCGCCGCTGCCGCCGCCTCAGCAGCGCCTAGCGGAACCCAGCGCCTCGCATGCTCTCATCGACGTAGGAGGCACACGGAATCCGGGAATTCGAATGTTCATTTCATAATTCGTAAAACATAATTGTTCGTTCCCTAGAAGAGACGCTTGCAGGCTTTATGGCCTACTGTATTCACTTGACAAATTATAAACTTTTACAGAAAGTTTATTGTTCAAAATATAGTTATTACCTTTGATTTTCTCTAAAGTTAGACTTAATGAAACTTGAATCAAATTATTAGAGTTATTACAACACATGTTTACACTGTAAGAATGATTAGACCACAACTGTTCACCCAACGACAATTATTAGAACACAAATGTTCACACACCACGCATTATTAAAGCACACGTGTTTACGCACCAAAAATTATTAGATCACAAGCGTTCACACAATAAGAATTATTAGATCATAGGTATCACACAACGGGAATTATTAAAACACAAGTGTTCGGAAAACAATTATTAGCATACAAGTGTTCTAATAACTCAGTTGTGTGAACATTGTGTTCAATTGTGAACACACAAGTGTTCTAATCATTTGTAGTCCACTGTTAACTTCTATCAACATCATTCTGTCACATTTAACAGGATGAAGAGTCAAATTTAAACGAAAATTATAATATATTGTAATTTTTACAAAGTGTTACGTTGTACGATATTCCAACCGTAACATCTCGTTACAATCCTCGGTTGGTTATTAAAGCAGACCTATCTGGAACTTTGATAATTCTCCAATTGTGTAATGTAATAAGATGTCTTACAATACTCGTTTCGTAAATAACTATTATTCTCTTATTCTTTTCGTCTTCTGTCTATCGTCTGGGGAGACTCTTGAATAAATTATAAAATAACGATGGAGATTACGAGTACATTATGAAGTACGTGATTGACCTTTCCTTCCACGCCACAATCTCAAGGTAAAACACAACCTGGGGAGCTTCAGTGGGATTCGAACTCGTTCATTATAAATAAGGCAGAGCTATCGTTACTTCAGCTTTCTCGTCTAAGTTAATGCGCATGGTTTTTCTAAAAAATAACTGTTAATTATAACATTTCATATATTCTTTTAAATGGGAAATTAGTATGTCTGAAAAAAAAACAGCTAACTTAGTTTGCGTGTAATGACTCTCAGATTTTGTAACATTTCAATTTGAGGCGGATTATTCCAGGTAACTTCGTTTTCTTCTGGACTACTGTTGAATTTAAAGTTCAATGTGGAGCAAATAGTTATTTACGATATTAATATCGTAAAATATCTTTTAGAGCATCTGTAACTGCTCTACAAAAAAAAGCTCGTCGTCGATACTTATGATCTACACTCCAGAGAACTCCGATCAATTATTCTGTGCTAATCAGTATGTCACAGTGATTGGTTCAGGTCTCTGAGATAGGACACCGAAACAGATTATATTGCGCCACCAGTTGATACGGATTATCAGCCATTAATTATCCACACTGAAGCGTCTGTGCCAAACAGTGGCCACTTCAGGTTCCAGCGAATTAGCGCAGTAATTCAACTGCTTCAACGTTGTCCAGAAAGCGTCTGTCAGGGCGGATCCAGAAAGTACTCTTGGGAGGAGATTCAGTTCGGACCCCCTATAATTATTTTCGAAATAATAATTTTTTAATTGTTAGCTTGAGACAAAAAAGTGCATTAATATAATCATAATGGAATTATTGCTTTGGATGTGATATGTATACTTGACCATAATTTTGAATAAACTGGATAAAATTACAAACCATTTTGGCTTTGTAGCGGCCATTGCGGCCCCCTCTCCTCTCATCCACCAGTTATCTTTAGCAACTTAGCTTGCAATTCTGTAGTATTTCAATCCAACAACAGTAATGACTGGAAAATACACAGAAAGCCACACAATTCATAATAAATTCGTAATAGTTAAAGCCGAATCACTGATACCAAGACAGAAACAAACAAGCAACTCTTATAGGAAAGCGTTTAAGTCTAAAATGATAGTTTTAGGGGAAAAGCAAAAAAACTTAAATAGTGGTGCCATTTACATTGAGAACTTCAGAGAAACGAATCCAAACAAGTTTCGGATAAAATTGCTTTTACAGTCCAGCAGTTGCAAATCATTTGAAGGTTCATGGAAAAAGTTAATTTTGAAATCAAATGTTTTTACACGGGATCTAATTAATGTTCTAATTCCCAAATCTAAGGAACAGCAAAGAAGGGCTTCTCAAATGCAAGAATTGGTGCCAGAATGCCTTGGAAGGCCCGCGGCAGTGGCGGCCCGCGTGCCACTAGTCCTTCACTAGAGAGGATCGCTCACCCATCCCCACCCTCCCCTCCCTGCTCCCCCCCCGCTCAAGGCGAGCTAACTCACTGGGCTAGGGCATACCAAATGAATCGCTTACGTGAACAGCT
This sequence comes from Acheta domesticus, assembly GCA_031308135.1. Taxonomy (NCBI): domain Eukaryota; kingdom Metazoa; phylum Arthropoda; class Insecta; order Orthoptera; family Gryllidae; genus Acheta; species Acheta domesticus. The sequence goes on from JAHLJT010008756.1 coordinate 2,652,160, forward strand.
CTACTTTACTCTCTTCTTATTCTGTCATTTAATCAAGATCCTCAAACGATATCTAGAAATTGTTCAATCAGGCGAGATTGTTCAGGACAACAACTGTTGACATTGCGGTGCTTCCGAGCGGGATGTCCTAGAGTTAGAGGCAGGACCGAGGCAGGGCTTCCGACGCTAGCTGCATAGGTCGAATTCAGTCCGTCTGAGTATAATGCTCGCAACCAGCTGATGTGATCGAGAGGTACCGTGTTTTTTTCGGTCAATATCAGGCCAATGCCGGAGCAGGACAAGACAGGCACTACGCGCGATTTCTTCTTCTTCTTCTTCTTCTTCTTCTTCTTCCCTGCCCCTTGCTTTCGCTTTACACCCACTCTTACACTTACATGCACCTCACTATCGTGCATGTCGGGAGACTAGTCGTTGGAGCTTATTCGGACTGAGGTGGTACCCCATTGCCGGAGATACCTGGAAGAGGAAACCCCATAACAGTCGGAGATATAGCTTGCACTATACTTACGGAAAATAAAGATCGTTGGCGTTGACGCACCCGTGCATTCGAAATAATCAATCAGTCCTCGGCATTGTTTCACAACTTACTTCTTTCTTTCGCTTGATTGGCGACATCCGTCGCTCGTGTGGAGTTGCGCAGCTGACCAGTGGACAGCGGGTGCCAGCACGACGTCCCCACCCACGTCTCTACAGCGAGTGGTTCTTGAAGCGCGAGATAGCATTTTATTGGGTCTTTCTGGGTCGCGGGCAGCAGGCGGGCGTGGAGGTTATGGGTTCCTCGCGGCAGGACGCGCTGCGGACCAGATTGAGAAAAATGTGCTCAATAATGGGAAACGGGTGGAAATAATTTTAAAGTTTGGGGATTGGATTTTTACAGTTACTAGGTTTGAATCAGGTGTGGTTGGCAGATATGAGGTCGCCGCAACTAATGCTCTCATTTGAAATCGCAGAAATAATTGAGTACTTACACATTTTTTTCGCTACATAGGAAGCTTTAATTCACGAAAACTAAGATATTGTTTAGCTATAAATGCTAGGTTTACTTGGCGATTTTTCTAAGAAAATTTTCGATCAAAATGAATAATCTGTTAAGATAACGAAGTAAATTAACATTGGCAAGAAAATTAAAATTATATAGAAAATATCGCGTTGTTAACTCATTGTTTTAGTATGTATATAAATATTAGTATAATATATTTGTTTATTTTAATATGAAATTCAGTACGGCTAATAAACTTAGAAGATTGAAAATTACATTAAAAATACCAGCGTATTAGGTATTTCTTTATTAATAGCAGAAGATATCACTTTAGAGCCAGTGTGATTGCAACGTAGGCTGGATTTTACGTTATTTTTTAATACATTTGTTATTATTAAGGTTTAATAAAATTCGACACTTTGTTTTCCGAAAGTTAATCCACAGTTCTGCACCTATTTTGAATTTCATCCCTTTTACAAAACAGACCTCAGTTTCGGACTCAATTATACTTAAGATATTACGATAGTAATTAAAGAAGTGGGTATAAATGAGTTCTCATGAAAAAGTTACATTCTACAACGATACTGTTGCACGGTTGTATCTTATTTGTCGAAACACTTGTTCCAAGGTATGCCGCCAAAGAATTGATGATTTGTTGAATTAGGAATTGCCACACTACTGCACATGAATGTATCTGTTTGTGGAGTAGTGCGTGCGTGACTGCTCTCGTCTCTTGCTTTTAAATCGCCCTCCTATTTTGATTTGTCTATTTTTTTAAACTCATTCCCTTCCTGTCTCTGGAAGGAGGGTTCTGCTCGTCAGGGGTTTTACGTTTCTATTATTAGATACACATAACATTTTGGTTGTCATTTTTCACTCCTGTAGACTTTTACTCATCGCTTGTTTACAATTTCTTCTTTCAAACTACTATACTTAAGTGAATAAAAAATACATAGTATTTGTAACGTGCACATTTACATAAGTGTATATTAAACTTGAATACATAGTGTACACTATACATTTTTTCATCCTAATTCTCTACGTATATACATATACATATTTACAAGCGTGTGTTGATGATTTATATATTTAAACATTCATTTTCGCCTGAAGAGGTTTTTTAGTTGTTTTATTATTATTATATATTATTATTAATATCATCACCATCATTTGAGTCTGGACATTTCCTCATTTCCTTAGGAAATCATGAATATCTTAGGATTTATTTAAAGTTTTTCCCATTATTAATCTTCTGCTGGAAGGAGAGGATGGAAGATGTGAAAAAAAAATGTCACATTTCTTTCTTATGTGAAATTTCAAGGATTCTCTCTGAAGGTCGTTTTGAATATGTTCGTTGGAGACGCACCAATTATCTATTACAGACCATTTTTCCTGCGTGTGGGCTGACCGCGTGACGCGGGGGCGGCGCGGCGCAAGCCAAAGTCACGGCCGCGCCACGTGCGACGTGGCGCCCAGCCCGCCAGTGAATCACGCCTGACGTTTATGGGCCCTTTCAATACCTCCGCCACGAGGCCGCCTCGCTGCATGTGCTCCATTGGACCCCCGACGAGCGGGCGACAACTCGCAAAGGAGTGAGGGACTTTTGGTTCCGGGCGCGGCACAGCTTCTCACGTCATTAGTCCCGTATGTGTAGTGCAGGCCTTATACCGGGAGGTGGTGATGTTCCATCCCCATAACATTCGAGATCCAATGACGATGTAATGTCGGCTTGCGGATTAATCCCCTCGGCAGGTTGTATCATTCACAGGCGGGGCACCGCCTCAGCCGGGACGAGCTCTAAGCTCCCGTCACGTCTAGTGGTGTGGTGCCTGTGTGTGTAAGAGAAAACGTAAGAGTAGATGAGGAGTAAAGAATGAGGAGATAAAGATAGCGTGTGGTTAATTTGTTAGGGTTCTGCCTCAGCCTAGAAAATTGCCGAACATAGCAGCCAGCCGCTACCATTCTCCTCCAAACTCTGGTTGAATTTGACACATATCTAGCTTCGTATCCACAAGGAAGTGTCGTGGACATATCAACCTCAATTCGGCTGAATTCTTTTAACAGTTTCCACCTTTTTAAGACAGAATGTGTGTGCTTTTGCTTGGTAATACTAACTATTTTAACAAATATGAATGCTTAAATATCGATTCTAATATCGAACGCTTATTATAGGTTCCATCATCTTAAAATAAAACTAGTGGCGCTAAAAAATACACACTTTCTCTTAAAATGGAAATCTACCAAATAATATTATAATATTGCACATTCAATCCTAGGGGCTCATTGTAGAGAGCATACATTGACTAATGTTATTTTGAGAAAATATACGAACTGAATCCACTGAACATGCAAAATGTTAAGATACTTTTCGAGGAATTATTAGTTATATCATTATCCGCAATATGTTGTTGTTGGTTGAGGAATACAATTCCACTAAGAGAGCGATCTCCTAGAAATTTGAGAATACGCTCATTATTCTTTGCAGAGAACAAACGCCCAAACGCCGAAGATTGCTTGTTGACGATGGGCAAACTGCAAAATCGTCTCCATTGTGACGCGCGCGCGCATACACACACAACACAAATGCATTCCATCACGGTTCGTGGGTTTTCACAAATGAGTAGCTTTGGACAAAAACGTTCAGAGTGATATTTACGAATTTCGTTTACTTGTATGTTCAACGAAATTATTGAAGGCCACGGTCAATTTTCATAACTGTTTAGAGAACTCTGGGAAAGCTGTTAGTTTTTCCTAATGAATGTCGACAAATCAATGTTTCCGCGTATTGTCACGTATATTGTTCGACCTGAATTACGGCATCCTTCAGCTGCTTAAATGTCAAAACGAGTACAGTCCAAATGGCAGAATAAATCACTCCTCTTGTTCCACTTCTGAGCCAATTAAATCCTGCGAAGTTGCTTTTCCTTGATCTGAGAGTGACGCAGAACATTTGTGACATTGTAAACGGTGAATCGAGTAGGGTGCTACATCAGCTATTCTCCAAAGCGTGATATTTGAAAGAAACTCTTGTGGACGCTAACAGCTGGAAGTTGCCTGACTTCCGTTTCTTTTCGTACGGCCCCCCATTCATACCATTCCTTTATCAACGGAAGAGCTAAAAAACCGACAACTGGAGAATATTTTTTCGAAGAAATTCCCCGGCGTTTTCCTGAAAGCTTTCCCGTCCGGCGCGATGGGGGCCGACCCCGAAAGATGTTTAGTGAGATAGCGACTGCGCCTCTCTACTTCGGGGGGGTGGAGGAAGGGAGGGAGGGGGAGATACTTCTCTAGTCTCCCGTAATTTTCGACAAAACTTGTTTTCCGAGTCGTAGCGGTGACAGCGAGGACGGCCCGTGGCGGAGGCGGAGGTGGCGTCAGCGCCGCAGAATGATTCCAAAGTTTGCGAGAGCGCGCCCGCCTCGTTAATCACGCGAGCAGCCGGCCGTAAACGGCCGCGTGAAGCGCTGGCGGCGGCGTCGCAGGCGAGGCAGGGCTGTCACGGGCACCGCGACGGCGCGGCGCGGCGGCGTCACGTGAGTGTCATCGGCGCCGCAGCGATACGGGGTGAAGGGATTTAGGAGGCAAGGGAGGAGGAGCGGGAAGCGATGTCAGGGACGCGAATGGTGGGACGGGGACAAGGATTTCGGGGGCATTGAGGGACGGAGGACCCGTGGATTCAGCAGTCCAGGGGGACGGCGGTGTGGACGGAAGCACAGGTTTCGAAAGTTTACGGAAGTTTGCAGTATCCAAAGTGAGAGTATGAGTGCCGGGATCGTATTTGCTTCTACGAAATTTTGCTCAAAAGAAAAATTAGAACATACAGAAAAACAGTAAATATGAAAAGACTTTTCAATTGAAGAAATGTTAAACGATTCTAAAAAAATAATCAAATGCATTAGTTAATTTTTGGAAAATAATAATTTAAACAAATGCTTTCGAAGTGTTTGAAGTTTATTAAACACATTTGTTTGCCGAAGTGTGACAGATGGAAGTCCTCGGAAGTCTACCCATCACCTTGAAGTAATGAGATGGAAATCGGTGCAGGCCTAGATTTCTAGCCTTCTGGGCGCATGCTTGCCAAATAAAAATTCAAAATTATATTAAATATCGATAATTACTATAAATTAAAATCTTAATGTGCGCAGTTACACAAAAAATAAATGATTTATTCATTGTTTGGTGATGTTCTCCTCGTTTTAAAAGAATATCAAATATACTTCTACTATTTGAAGAGAGTTTAGTTTCCTTAAATGTTTTTTGTAACATTGAGAAAATTGAGACGTCACAACCTGAATCCAAAGTCTTCATTTACCTGTGGCAATATGGAAGAATATGATATTTCTCATTAGCAGTGTAGAAATATTCTTTGGCCATATTCGAAACTTGATTTTAAGCAGATATGACAGAATGTACTCTTTTTGGGCGGTGAGTGTGTGGAATGGTGAGCTTTCACAGATCATGTTGTGCAGGTAATAAAAGTAAAATTGTATATGGATATGACGTCTTGGAAGATTCCATAGAAAAATGACGCCACGAATGCCGATAAACCTGGAGATAGAAAAAAGATGTGATCACTCCTCAGGAAAGCGAAGAATAAAAATGAAAACGATAGTGGAGCAAATGTAGGGCTAACAGTGAAAGCAAGTACGGTGGCTTGATGACCAGACTTGTAATATGCGAGGGCGCGCACTGTAAGTTGGCGAGGCTGAGTCTAGGATACTGAATGTTGAGCATTGGGGGCTTCACGCATGAGAATTCAAAAATAGAAGGGAACTTGGGCGTCCTTTGGGAGCATCAAAGAATAAGAGGAAGCTGGTGGCAGAGAAGTTAGGACCAGAATGCAAATGTGGATTACCACCATTTGTGAATGGCGGAACGCGGGGAGGATTTGCGAAATGAGGTATTTGGGCGAGCACCCAGAGAGAAGGATCAGCGATGTCAATAGCGGCGTGCAAGTGGGGTAGTAAGAGCCACGCATAATAGCATGGTTGCGGAGGAGTCGGAAGCGTGGAGATAAAGGTGTGCTCGGGGTAATACTGGGGATGTAGAGGGCTTAAGGCCCGTCGGGGATGTCGAGGGCATCAATGGCGACGAGGCTGGGTGAAGGGAGCGGCGCAGGACGCGCCAGGGCCTTGTGGAGTGGGTGGGACTGAGCGTGGAGGGCAAGGCGGAGTGTGGCGGGGCTGGGCGAGGCGGGGCGAGGTTGGGTGAGGCGGGGCGGGGCGAGGTGGGGCGGAGCGAAGCGGGATGAGGCGATGCCAGGCGGGGTGCAGCGGGGCACGGCGGGGACGGAGCGGCAGGCTGGAACGTGAGGCAGTCGATGTCACCGATCGAGCCCGTGTAACGCGTCTCCGGGAGATAACGGTGCTTCACCGCCAGGCGAAGCAGCGGGCGGGGCGGGGAGGGGCGGATGCTGCGCAGCGCATTGCCGTCTCCGCTGTGGTCCCCTCCGCCCAACGGGAAGAGTCAAACTCAAGGCAACTTCCACAATGAGCAGACGGACTTTGAATGGTACGACCGGGGAAACAGAATCAAGAGGCGCCAAATTAATATTTTTATCAACTCGATATTTATTGACAGCTGTCATCCAGGACCTCAGTTTTGATCTCTGTTGAGGTTTCGCACGCTCCAGTCTATGAAACCTTTATACAGGTTTTTCGAGATAGCCACAGTTTATTAGCTTGGAGAGTTTCAATTTTGCACAGTTCATTGACCAATTCGATTTGTTCCACTTCCTTATGAATTCCAGATTACTTAAAGTCGATGGGATCATATTTAGTCTCGCCGATAAAGACGAAAAATATTACGAACATTGAGAATGGTATGGCCTTGTAATGTCTGAATTTGAAAATGCTCCGTAGTAAACTTGAAAGACAAAGATATGAATACTTCCTGCATTTCAATCCGTACGTAATAACTATTCTTAAGGACATTACATGACATCATTGACATATTCACCCTCGTGTACCATTTCCAAAAAGCACAGTGCATTCTTAACAGCTCATCGATTCGTAAATATCAATCGTGATTCTTGTAAGTTTCGTCATCGTTAAGAAAAATAATATCATGAGAAAGCCATATGATATTCTGTTATAGTTCTAATTGTTATGGTGTTATTGGCCTGTTTCATTTATGAGAACGATATTCTTGAGACTATTTTTTCACAAGTCATATACTTATCCTTCAATGAACAGGCGACCTGCCTGAAAAACCACTACGAATGAGATACAGAAGGACATATGTCACTTGTTTCTTCAACGCAGCAAGAAAAGTTATTTTAACAGACAATACACACTTCTTAACAATAGCCAAGGAACCTGTTACAGACACAAATAAGGGGGAAGACTGGCGCGCATTTTACTCAGTGTGCTAGTTCCCTTTCTTTCGCACTCATAATGTCCCTTGTTAGTCACAGTGTTCTTTACTGCCACAAAATGATGTTTAAAGATTATATACATTTTTGTCCCTTTGAATATATACTATATTCAAAAGAAAAGAAGATTTTTTTTGCACTGTCATCTAATTTAGCTTTACGTAAACTATAAAAAGGGTGGACCAAATAACATTAAAATATAACACAATATCGTAAGTTCACAGTCCTCCTGCGAGAGGTTATTTAATTTGCAATTTTAGCATTTTCTTGTTCATGTAATACGAGTGCATAAATTATATGAAGATAAAAAGTAAGCTTAGAAAATAAATGTAGCCAATAGATATGATTTTATTGGATTAAAATATTACATTGTCTGTTTTGCTTACATTTCACTGATTGTTTTACTAAATCTGTTCGAGAGAAAATGAACACATAAAATATTATGCCACATTGATTCTTATTTCTTCCATCAAGAAGTAAAAGTAAATTTGACGATGCGAAAACCGACTAAGGTGGCTCACGGGTCAACTGGTGTTACTGCAGTGCCTCTGATGGGCAGGTTCTAAGGCCCGAGTCCTGACATTGGCAGGATTTTAGACATTAGCTACATAGCTAGGCCGAGTTCAGACGCTCTCTGGAGGAGAATTCTAGCCGCCAGCTGAACGGTAGTTTTTCGTAGTTTCTCCGATCAATGCCAGGTGAATACCGGAGCAATATCCTAACAAACGGGCCACGATCCACGATATTTTCTTCCTCTTCCTTGTCCTATCACCCCTTACTTACCCACACATACACTTACATGCACTACATTAGCACACATGTCAGGAGACAATCCGGCTAGGGTGGTGTCCCACTGGTGATAGATACTTGGATGCGGAAACCTCCGCTAGCAGACCTGTAGGTCGGCGCCCAATATCATCATCCAGCGGGGGAAGAACACCGACAACTCCCGTAAAAATGCACTACACTTACGGGACTGATGACCATATCAATTGGCTCACCCGGAAACCCGAAATCATCAATTAGTTGCCAAAGCAAAAGAGCTTTGCAAAGAGACCGCTTCGTTAGCGGGACGTGGTGCACAGCGCGCGAAGTGCTCGTGCGTTGCAGGTGCATGACGAGCTCGTTTGGGCCCGCCTCTAAGGGTACACACACGTAAGACGCTTGTTTCTCGCGCGGGAGGGCCCGGCGCCGAATGACGTCACTCGGCAGCTGGATTGCACCATGTTATCAAATGGAGGCGCACACAACGAACGCTATCGGCTTCCAGCCGCCAGCGCCGGCCAGCAGCCGGAACTCTTGGGAGTTTCGGCGCGCTGGCTGCACTCGCTGGTTTTCAGTCGACTCGTGGCTTTGAAGTGTCTGATCACAAGATTCAAAAGGGATGGAGTACTTTTTTGGTTTTGATGTTGTTTGTGAGGCTGGTTGTGTGTAATAGAGGGGCAAAAGACACGCGAAGAAATGTGCTGGAAAGAAATTTCTTCGTATATGAACAAGTAAACATCTACATAACCTCAAATATATTTGTTTATGTAATGTTAAAAGTTACATTGAGTGAAACATTAATCAAATAAACAGAAACTAAATGAAAAGACAATTTCAGAAGCATTTATCCGTTTATGCGAGTGTACACAATCAGATTATACACGAATTTCATAACCGTATCTCCCATAATTGATGAATTGGACGATCGTTCTGTAGACTGTCTTGCAACGTTACGTGAATCCAATTGAATAGCGTTATTGGGAAAGTTATCTAATCCATATTTATCAATAATATCGTTTTGTAAAACACACATGCACCTCATAATTCTCGTAAATTAACATCAGTCTGCATCAGCTTAATATCTATTTTGAATATAATTGTCGAAAACAGCGTTCAATAATTCTATTATTCCATACACCATTTACTGTTATTCACAAAAACAGTGTATTTTCTTCTCGGCAGTCACTGGATATAATTTCGATAAATGAATGAAGTGAAGTACTAGGATGAACCGCTAGATCTCGACACTGTCGAATCGGCGTCTTATGTGTCCGCCCTTGCTGGTCGAGCAGCGCTGCTTATCAGCAGCAGATGCCGGCGTCGGCGTCCCAGCGTTCTACGTGTTTGTACCCTAAGCCGGGCGACCGCGGCCCGCGCCCGTTACGACGGCTGCGGGGTCGGCGCCGAGCAGGTGGCTATCGGGCACAACCACTAAATGACTCTCATCAAGGAGACGGCGGGCGCCTAACACATCGTGTGGCGTGGGTTGGAAAGATCTCGAAGGTCGTGAGTGGCTGAGTAAGCTAAATGTACAAAGAACATTTGAACGGACTTATTTAAGGTGCAAGAGGAAATTTACTGTAAAATTGATGATGTACTGAGTATGATTAGCTATTATTTGAGATTCCAGAATTATTAAATCAGTGAGTATACAGTCCAGGTTTCAGAGAGAAGATTGTTCGGGTTGCAAAATATTATTCAATAAAATATTTGGACCTGTTGACACTTTCCTCTGACTATGAAACGGCATTATCTTGCAAACACGCCATTAATTGGTACCTGTTGTAATAACTTTTATTATTTTCAATAACATAATTTTTACACGTACCATGCACTGTTTACTAATTTCCAATGCCCGCAGATATTGAAAGAACACTATGCAGCCTCTTAATTATGGTTTTGCTAGATATCCAGGAATTCGAGAAAATTACAAAAACAGTGAAAAAGTTTCGATTTTGACTAAAATGTGCAAACATTTGATTGTAGTCTTCCGCTTATTCACACACTGCGCGTACCAACTGAATTCTCATACCCAGTGCGTCAATGCTTACGCTACAGCTGACATCACACAACAGCAAAGCTCCAACGAAAATATCCCTCACCATTAAATAATTGCTATTCACATTTAGCGTTATGGACTCGCATTTATTTAAGAAATACGATGGCAATTAAAATAATTATTTTTAGTAAATTACTACCATTAATAACTTTTTAATATTATTCGTAAGTAAAGAACTGTTGTACTATAGACGTATTCTACTATGTTATTGAATTAATGATGATGATTGGTTTTGAAGACTGGTAATTAATTTATTGTAGATATAGAGAAACCCATATTGTGTGGATTTGTTCAGCAGCATTTTCGCTGCTGGAGGTCAGTAGTAATACGTGTGTGCAATGAATGTACGGAACGTTGATGTTCTGCAGAAAGGTATCTCAATCAGTTTTATATGATCAAATATTATAGAATTACTTCGCAGAGATTGCATTGACAAGTTATACATCTTTACAAATAACTATGATATAAAGAAGATAAACCACATCGAAGTGGCGTTTTAATAATGTTTCATTCTTTGAACGGATAGACTTTTCGATGAATCATTATAGGAAGAGTACAAAGCCACCATTACTAAATAAAACTAATATATTTCAGATGTACGTGCCAGGAAGTGTAAGGAATATAATGTGTGTTCAAGTCGTATGAATGGGACTCTTGCAGATAATCATCAGAAAGCAACGTCCTTACAGAACATGAAAATAAAAGCAAAGTAGGAAATTATATAGGACATTAACACATATTAATCAGTGCTACTATAAATGTCGTGTAAAAGTTCAATCATTTTTTGAAAAAAAACAGTTCACAAACATCGGATAAAATATTATACAGCGCTTTGTTTTAATAATTGAGAGAGATGGAATTGAACAGATAAAATTTTCATGAGTCCGATAGTTTCAATCAAGTGTGAGGAAGTCTACTGGGATTAAATATAATCAGGGAGGAATGGGGAGGAACAATCAGGAAGTGTGCTTTTATTATAACGCATTTCACTATTGGAATAACATGGAACAATGCCTGTGAAGAAACCCAAATTACTAATTTACACTTATGTATTAAAATAAATTAATACAAATGTACATGCTGTGTCTCGACAGTTCAGTCATAGACAGGTCCCTGAAAAACGTTAATTTCAAAAAGAAATGTAGCAGAAAGAAATTTCATGATCATCAAAACCTCATCGTAACAAAATGCAAGTGCAATTCGCAAAGACGATTACAAACAATAACATTATTTTAATTATTAATTTTTACGTTTTTGTGAAAGCACAGCCTTAAAATATTACTTGTCTTATAAGTTTACTACGATAGATCTACCCACTGTGCAAGTGATCCCGTTCATACACATGTCGGGTCTCTACTGGTTTACATCAGCGACTGGTTCTAGAGGTCAGGCATAGCGGTTCTTACTCAAGTTGAATGTAATCGAGTTATTTTTCACGCATTCAGTTTTGCTACCTTGAAGCTTGTTGCTGCCTTTTGCTAAAACAGTGGTGCTTGGATAGTAGCAAAGAAGGTACAACATTCCTCGTAAAGGTATGGGTGTCATGTTAATGGTTAACATTCAGATTTACTGTAAACTGAATCGCTGGAACTCCAAGAAGAATATCGAAGAGTTCTATTCAACAGGCAAAATCAACAGAATTGAGTGTTCCTATTTTTATAGTGTTATAGTACGTTAAAATGTTATCGACCGACAAACAATTTTACATTAATACTCCGTTATTGCTCATTGTCATCGTGAACTGACTGTTCCAAATTCTTCGCAGTTCTCGAGTCAATTAACACGAACAATGAATCATTTTGTCATACTTTTTATTTCGTATTGTGTGTCGTATTGCAAAATTATCCAGAAGCACATTTCGTGTCCACGCCTTGTATAAATCACTTCATTTTCTTTTTAGCACAAGAGCATATGAGCGAGTAATTCAAACAGAGTGATATCTTTTGCATGGTTCTATTTAAACAAAATTGATTAAATAGAAGCAATGAAGCAATCTTTGGATATTAATACTTAATTCAACAAATTAAATCTTCAACAAATTGAATGATTTTCTTACATTTTATCAATTATACAACAGGTGTTCGATTGAGTTCATGAAGGTGCGTGCTTCTGCAGAGCAAAGTTGTCAACGACTCACATTTCAGTAGATGATAAATTCGAATAATGTGTCATTTTCCTTTGTTACTCGTACATTAAGACTTAATTATTGAATTATGAGGTAAAAAACAATTCCTCTTCTAAAATTAATTTAAATCGTTTCTATTCGTAATAAATTGTTGAACATTTTGTGAGATTGATAACTAATGATATTGATTTCTAAAAGCATTGATTAGTTTACCCTCCTTTAATCAATACGAATCAGTTCTATCAAATGATGTATTCGGAAAGTTTTTTGTTCAGTCTTCCCAGGCTTAAGCGAAAAATGTCACAAACTGTTTACAAAAAAATCAATAAGCTTCAACGCAATCAAGAAAACGTTCGAAAATTAAAACGCTTCCAGTTAACTGGACTAGACGTCCAGCCACACAATTATAGCATTTGTTCGTCGTTTTCTCCCTCAAACGTAGGCAAAACCGTCGCCGTTTCCAGCCGGCGGAACGCGAGGAACGCAAAATTGCCAACTGCTGTGTACTTCGCGTGCGTAGAGGCGGTTGCGTGGGAATGGAGCGAAGGGTGACGCAAACTACAACACGGCAGGCGAGCATGCTAGAATTACGCAGCACTGAAAACATGAGCCGCTGCTTCATCTGACTGCCGCGCCCTCTGTCCTATATAAATGCCAAAAAAATTGGTCGATGCATGAACTTAAAATGCAGAAGCTTGTTTCACGTACTGGAATAGTGTGTGGGTCTTTTCAAGGGGAATGTTAGTCCATCAACTATTATGTCAACAAAGTAAAGTGTTAAATACAGTTTAAACCAGAGTTGAAAAACATTTTAAAAAACGATCTATTGGGTGTGGGTTTATGTGTTGTTTTTTATTTTATTCGGATGTTACTTTTTAAATTAAATTCATGTAAAATGCTGATTTTCGTCGTTCGAAAAGTCAAATTGAAGTATATTCAATACGTACATATTTGTTACATCCAATTATTCACCCAATCTTCCCTCATCTTTAAGGTTTCAATCTCGTGTAATAATTAACGATAATATGAATTTTCGTTAATGTTATTACGCTTGGATAATAAAGTAATAAATGCGTAATATGTTGCAGTTGAAAAACAAGTTTGCATTCTATGGTAAATTTATTTTGTTCTTGTGATGTCTTTGTTTTTGTGTGATTGACCGATATTTCCGGGCATGCCAGCTGCTATGGTCATTTGTCTCATTAGTGTAGTGAATGTTTCTTCCCTGGGATGAGGCTACGATTCCTTCCCTTCTGGAAGGCGAGATTCGGTGCCGACCTACACATCGGCTTGCGAGGGATTTCCCCCTCCAAGTGCCTGCCTCAGCGGGCACCGCCACAGCCGGGACAAGCTCCAAGCTATCAGCTGCTCTCAGTACAGGGAAGTGTAAGTGTGTAACTGGAGGAGGGGAATGGAAGGACAGGATACGGGTGGGAAGATCGCGCACAATCCGTGGTTCATTTGTTAGGAAACTTCAACGAAATAAGCGTCATAGGGATCGGAGAAACCACGGAAAATCATCTATCAGAGCTGCCGGGCGTTAGGATTCTCCTCTAGTCAGAGGCTGTTTTTTGTCACTGTCGGGAATCGAACATACATCGCTGTCAAAGTCCTGTAAGACAATGTTTCTGAGCTAAAACAGCCGGTTTTCTTTATGTGCGTTTGTTGTGGTAAAATTGGAATTGCTAATTCTAGCAAATGCAGTTTGAATTTTATTGACAGTTTTTTTTGCACATTAGTAGTTATTTGTACTTGTTTGTGTGCATTTGTTGTTATTAAGTTTTTAACTAATATTTCAATTCATAAATTGTGAGTTTTTTATTTTATTTGAAATAATTTAAAAATCTTAACAATTTTTAAGTATTTTAAAGTTTTTTACGTATTTTTAAACCCGGGTTATCTTTAGAAATGATGAGAAATTTGGCCAAGCTTGGTTTTGGCACATTGTAGAAACATTTCGTGAGAGATTGGTGCGAATGTGAATAAAAACTAATTTACTGCTAGAATAGTTAGCGCTTATGTTAGCACGGTCCGTTGATAACAATTTTTTGAATAATTCTTCTTAAAAACCAAAGTCCAGTATTTTATTCGACGCCGTTTAAACTCATGTGAGTAAATAATTATGTAAAAAATGGTGGTCATTATTGGTAGATAAATAACCGCGTAAAGCCTGAGATATAATGCCACACAACACGTCTGAACATAGATTAGTTCAGTATCGAATCCATATTTGAATGTTTGTATTGCCCTTTAAACATTACTTCTCAGAAAGGAAGACATGTAAGTTTAGATGATGGGGCAACTGATAAAAGAAGAGTACATTCTCGGGCCTAAAATAGAATTTTCTTACTAAGCAATCATTCCGCTAAACCAGTGGTGTCAAGGTCTTCTACTGGTGGCAGTGGCACGTGTCGTGGCTCCGCAGCATGCCACGTGCGACTCTGCGCAACTGGTGTCTGGAAAGGAAACTATTAGTAACCCCGCCGTTTTACAATAGGGATGGCTTTGTCTCTGGTGGCGGGGTGACGAACTGCGTGAAGGGGCGATTTCGTCGTGGCACTCGTGCCACGATGCAATGGCATCGACCTTGACAATACTGCGTTAAACATCATAAAGGCTCTCTACCGACCTCAAAGGGGCGTCTGCCCGATAGTCGAACGTGACCACGGTCCACAATTCTAAATGAACTCGATCCAAAGCAGGAATGCCGAGCGCGTAGCCCAGCGTCCACAATGGCATCCGTCAGGTGTTCGTGTTTACCCGCCTGGAGCCCTGTGGAACTTGTGTCGGTCGCAATGGTGAATGGGCCAGGGCGCCAGCGGGGATCGCCTCTCGCAACGGAGCATCGCGGCGGGAGCCTGAGAGTTGCACGAGTTCGGTCCCCCGAAATTTCGGACGACTAGTTCGAAACAGGGGGCGGAGTCTTCTCACCCACTTGTTCCAACAAGGATCGGAGCTCGCAAGTCACATCCCTACGGTTCAGTTACTACTTGCTCTAAGGCGTTTACTAAGAGTTGTGAAATCATGACGAATACCCAAACTGAATAGTAATATCAAGCAGTATGAATA
Source organism: Acheta domesticus (assembly GCA_031308135.1). Taxonomy (NCBI): domain Eukaryota; kingdom Metazoa; phylum Arthropoda; class Insecta; order Orthoptera; family Gryllidae; genus Acheta; species Acheta domesticus. The sequence goes on from JAHLJT010008756.1 coordinate 2,667,530, forward strand.
CAGTACATACACAATAACTCCAAAAGCTCTTTATTGATGCATAAAATGACAACATTTTCTCCATCAACTACATTATATGTGTATCGTGTATTTGAGTTTTATCTACTGAGTCGTATTTCGAAGTATGTATTAGCTCAAAAAATTCTATATTTTCGTTTTATGTTACCCACCATTTATGATCATTAATAAAGCACAATTCTCTTCCTTTGAGCAAATTATTTATAATTTATTTATTATTTACGTACCGCCAAATGTTTGACATTGCTTTAGTCATTTCTCGGGAAGAGAAACTCTCTTTGTACAAGGTTGAGCACCAAATAAAAATAAAACACTTGCTTGACACAATCGCGTGGCGGTTCTTCACATTGCTTCATAGCAAGTATGGTACAGCAACGCGTTGTTCGATACTAAGCGTTAATTAGCATGTTGTTAATTGTTGTTGTACTATCAAATTCCAATATTATCTGTAATGGGCTGAACAGAGATCAGCATGCACGGAAAGTTTCTGAGATTCTTTTTTTAGTCATGTGCCAGAGTAATGCTCATAAAACCGGACTGAAGCCAAGTCAATTTCCTTTTCCCATTTCCTTTGACCGAAGACCAGACACGGAGCAGAAAATTCTCTTCTCGCGGTACCGACCTTTCGTGACAAGAGGGAATGTACTACGTGCTCGACTTGGTAGCAGCGCTTACCTCGCATGTACTTTCATGATAAATATGTGGGAAAGTGCATACATCGTGCGATGTTGTAATGCGTAGGGTTATATTACCCAAAACAGAGCAATTTCTCAGCAAGTCAAAACGTGCCGAAAATTTACACACAGTGAGAGTTAAACATTTTGAGATCATTTAATAATCTACTCAGGTTATCTGTTTAAGTATGATTTTTAACCGATTGCTTTGAATTCCGCTTATCAAATTACACTTTTGAGTTTCAAAATTGTTATACCAACTGTAAAATATGGAAATAAACGATGCAATTCTTCCATTAGAGTTAAGCTTCAATCTTAAAAATACCACTACTTGCTACATCACGTTTATAACTTGAAACACACGAATATCATTACACTGATAACAAATTGAAGTTACACATAAAATTGTATAAAGACACGTTTCAAGGCAAAAGTCGTAGCATTGAGCTATGAAACTGGCGGAGATTGTGAATGCAAATGAATGTATTTTGAAAAACATTGATGAGCCATTCTGCGTTACGAGTCATACTTCCAAGGTAGTTGAAGGTTCGTTCACAACACGGCCGTCGTCGGCTCCAGTCGCGAGCATTACCATCCACGAGTGAAAGAATAGGGCTCGCACAGCGGGCCGTAGTGACGCGCGCGTACGGCGAACAATCTCGTTGAAAAGGGAGCGCATTCGCATTACGCGAGGCCTTCTGCACGCATTACAATGGATGCGGTTCGGGCGGCGCGCGGGCGGCCGCGGGGCCCAACTTGTCTCCAACTGCAGTTCCAAGTTCTCTGCAGCTGGTTGGACGTGAATTTCTCACTCGCCGGCAAACTTTAGTTATGTACAGAATTTGCAGCGGTCTTGGGGCTGAGGCGAAGAGGCTTTGGTGATGTACGCGTCTACACTCACGCCCCCGCCCCATCGCTCTCGCGCGCTCCGATCCATCCCGTGCCGTTTAGCTCCCCTCCAGACCGTCAGACCCCGCGTCATACAATAGCCTGCCTCGCAATAGCTAAGGCGCGCCCTGTCGCTGTCTGAAGGAAAATTCTAGCGATCGGTTGCTTTGATCGGTAGCTTTCCCTAGTTTTTCCGATGAACACCAGGCAAATGGCGGAACAATGCCCTAACAAACGGACCAAGGATCACACGCGATCTTTCCTTCCTCTTCATTGTCCTATCCTCACCCCTTACTTACACACAATTACCCTAACACGCACTACACTACTACGCATGCCGCGAGACCGGTCGGGAGCTTAGAGGTTGCCCCGGCTGGGGCGGTGTCCCGCTGGTGGGCGATACCTCAGAAAACCCCGCTAGTTAACATTAGATCAGCGCTAGATCTTGCCATGCAGTGGGAGAAGATCACTTCCACATTGGGAACAAAAAGCATGCACTACACTTACGGGACTAATAATCTTAGCCATTGATATGCCCTGAATCACTAGTAATCAATCAGTCAACAACCTGCCCCGCCATCAGGCCGTCCCACAAAACATCACTCCGGCCGATTATCGTCTCCCCCAAGTCCCTTTCTTGCTAGAATCCCGCCTCACCTGATCACTGCCACGCCAGATCCTCTCGCAACACATCCCCGCATCGGCGTCTCTCTGCAATGCCGCACCGCTCGATCCCCGCACCTTCCGATTCTCGCGTAGCCCCATGCCTCTGCGTTTCCGTTTAAGCCCTCCAACCTTCTCGTTTTCTTCACGCGCGAAAGGTACACGGGATGAATTTCGTCGGATTCAAGTGAACTCTTCACTTTTGAAACTGCGCGTGTCGGAAGTTTGGCAGCTGTAGGGCTGCGTTTGGAAACTCATTATCTTCTAGAAATTTCGTTGTGCGAAGTTCTGTCGTCTGATATTGTCTTCCTTATATGCAGATTTGAACGCGACTCGCAAATTATTTCTTTCTGAGATATAATACCTGGAAATTCCAAAGTGTGATTACTTTCGCATGAATAAACGGGTCAAAAGATGAATTTGTATTTGTTGCGCTTCTTGGAGCTAAGAAATAATCCGGATATGCTCTAGAAAGGTAAGTCAGATATTTAAACTTTCAAAGTGTGAGAAATTTTCTGTAGCATCTCAATGTCATGCGTCTGACGTGCTTCTCTATAAGAAACATGTTGGTGTCAATTTGACTCCAAATTCTTTTAATTGCGCAATAGTATGTCTAAAATACGGCGATATGAAATACTAGCACATCCTGATACGGAGTTCATTTTCTACCTCAAATTTCCGCCTGAACTCGATAAAACATTACGAGTTCCAACAACTTATATGAGTTGCGTGTGTTTTAATATGTAAAACAAGTCGCTCGGCAAGATCGCAGCTGCCTTCTACATAGGTTTCAGGGCTAGTGATGTGAAGGCCATTGAGAAGAAAATGTGTTACGCAGTGTGCATTTTAATTAGCAAGATAATCTATATATTGCAGAACATACATTGTGTTTTTAAACACCATAAATTACGTGCATCCCGCATTTGAACGAAGCTACTTCAGTTTTCTTTGTTCAGCCAAGTTCTCACGAAGGATATTGACCTAACTTTTAAATTACCTTTTCCATAATTACTGTCGAAATTGTTGAAGAAAACATCCTCATGTGTTCTGCGGGCGAGTGTTAAATTATTGTAAACAGCTTATTTCAAATTAAGTGGAAGATTCCTTTTTGCTGAGTATCATTAGTTTAGAAAAAAACACCCTCACAAACGCGAAACTGTTCTTGCTTTTAGTGAAAGAACTTTCACCGATCATCACATAAATTTGCGTTAAAAATACAATGAAGGGATAAAACAATGCTTTAAAACATATCCGACTCGTTTCTTTATTGCTAAAGTAGTGAAACACTCAAAAGGACACGTTTTTCACGCATATTATGTTTGAAGTAGGAAAAGGAGTTTCAGAAGTGTAATTTCTACGCAAATGCACTTTCATGAAAAAATTTACTTCATATGTTATATAATTATCGCAATCTCTGCAAATCCGATTTCTTCCCCTGAGACTCAAACTTTTTAACTTTTGGGTTATGCAATTGTTTTAGCAAAGGAGTGATATGAAGGCGTTAACCTTGACTCTAAGTAAATTTTGCCGCAAGTTTCTACAAATAGTAATATAAAGCTTATCTTACACTCGACCGACTTCAGGCACTGATATTTAAATATTCGCATGGGAAGCAAAGTTATATTAGTAACTTTTACGACAGGAGTTGCGTGGAAAACACTGTTTTCAAGGAAGAGACTAAAACGGCACGCGTATATGCGTGAAAAATTGGTATTGAAGCTCACCCCCCTTCAAGTGTAGATAAATGCCTGTCCTCACGTTGCAATTTTATAATGTTGAATTTACGTGACTGATGAATGGCGATAGAAGAGAAACATATCAATGTGCTGACTAGCGCAATTGATTTGATCGATGTGCGTATCTCAAATGACAGATTAAAACTCAATTTCGGTTGGTCAATTTCTGCAATCAGTGGAAATGAAAAGTCTCATTTTCGGTTTTTATTAAATTTTATTTAATGTCGTAATGAATTTGCAATTCCTCACATGCTTAGTGTTTGCTCTAGGGCCTTTACAGGAACAGTCTAAAAAATGGAATGAGGCATTTTAAATTATTTAAATGTCATTAGAAAATTGTGATTGCAGATTCTGCAGCTATGCGAGAAAATCATGTGGTCACACCGATCATGTGGCCGAGAATTGAATATTTCTTACCTCTTTTACGTTTAATTCTCATAACACCTGAAGATTCTCACATTTCTTCACAAATATGCTTAAATTGGATTAGAATAATGAGAGATATTGTTCTTAAGAATTATATATATAGGAGTACTCGTTAATGAGTGCGATATCCCGTACATTAAAGGACATTGATGTACTAATAACTTTTGAGTTTTCCATTATTAGCAATACAACACAAATGGATAATTCTTTAACTTTGAAATTGAAGAATAAAGAAGTACTTTTGTTCAATGACATTGTATGTTCTACGCGAGTTCCCTTACCATGAATGAATGAGGAAAACAATATACTAGTAGTTTTGCATTCCATATGCAATTCAAAGGAAATGTATCACACGACGTATTGAAGTATATAGGTTCAAATATTTTTTATCGGTTCCAAGCTCAATTTTTGCTCCTAAGTGAGCATTGGAAAGAAATTGTTATGGAATGCTTTTATTTGACGAAAAAACTTTCCTATCATATAAGTTAATTTATTACGTAAGTATTCTAGCTATAGGAGCCGTAGTACTCTGTCTTTTATGTACCGAAAATAATTGAACCCATGTCACATTCTCATGGAAATAGTGAACTATAAATGAACGTCATTTATGGCAAGGTTATGAAGTCATTTTCTTTCGTTATTTTGCCTCCGTTAAACATTTATAGTGATTATATTAGCCCTTGCCCTCGATAGCGAATGTGTAAGAGGTCCCTCCCCAAACAATGCAATCAGTGTCATCTTTACCGTTTGTGCACATGAAGAGGTGAAGGTGGCGGTGGCATCGCCTTAATGGCCACTCGGGCGTCTGTTATGTCGAAAGTGGCGGAAAGGTCGCAGTAATGCCCCCGCGTCATTTAGATGTTACGATTGAGATTAAAGCGGCATTCGCCAAAGGTTTTATTTGACAGCCGAGAAAAGTCAAGGCAGGGCGCGGGCTGGGCGGGAGGGAAGGGAAGGGGGGAGGGGAAGAGAGGACGGGGCGGCGGTTGCCGGCCGCGGGTGGCGTTGGCCAACTCCCGCTGACCGCGCGCGCCGCACCCCGCCACGCTCCGCTCCGCGCCGCGCCGCGCCACCGCGGTCCCTCGCCGCCACTGCACTGGTCGGGTTCCCACGGCGCGCCATGGCACGTGAAACGCCAAAGGGAAACGCGAGCGCTTCATTTCAAAAGAGCGGCCGGCCGGAGGTGGCGAATGCGGTGGCATGGACGAGGGATGAGGGAGGTGGAGAGAGGACGGTGAACGAAACGAGAGTGGTGAGGATAGGCGGACGTACGCGCGGGCGGATTGTGGGCGCTACGATTTCGGGTGAAACGAGAGGCTACCGCAAGGGGGCGGGTGGCCGATCGTGCGTCCACGCATGTGACACGGCCATTGGGTACACAAGCCCTGTGTTTCATTTGGTAGGCAAGTGCCACCCGGCCGGGGCAGGTTGCCGGGCGGGCTTGTGAGCGATGAGCGAGCGGTTGGACGGACGGGGAAGTCGGTAGTCGGGACGTGCGAGCAGACCATGCGTACACTGCAGCAGCCTCGCCCGCTTCCCGTCTGTAATACGCGGGAGCTGCTGAATTGCAGATTTCCGCGCCGCTAAGGGCGCAAAAGGCCACGGCGAGCGTTTACATCGACTTAACATTTTTGGGGGCGAGGGCCGCGGGGCGGGCGGGCGGCCTCGCCGCTAAGGCACCGCCTCCTACGGCCTCCCTGGCCCTCCGCCTTCGCCGCCGCCATCGCCCACCCGAGCGCCCGTCTCCGGCGGAAGGCTCTGCGCGCTCAGCAGGAAGGCGGCTCCGGGCGAGAGGCATCCCGCTGTAATTGTTTTCCGTTCTGCTTTGCGTCTGGGATCTCACCATCTTTGAATTCCACTTTTTGTTGGATTTTTCCGGAAATGAGAAACATATGGAAACGATCTGCTTTTTCTTAGGGTTTCGGTTCTGAAATCAAAGAAAAGTATTAGAGAAGTAACATTTCTTGAGTTAATCAATAGTCCGAGGAAGTCATCGCAAACTTAATTTGCATTACTTTTAAAACCTATTTAACTGCACAAACTACTCGGAAGGTGTAGTATTAGTATCGTCATAATGTTCCCTGGATGTGTAATTTATTGGCTGACAAAACTGTTAAATGACGATTAGGACTATTTGTAAATAACTACAAATGAACCCATTAACAGTCAAGATCAATCATACAAAATATAGGAACCCAGGTTTTTTTCACTCCCTGTGCAGTCTATTGCCCTTTGTGGTTAACTCCCTTAATGCCATTTCACGAAACGATAGGCGTAGTAAGAGGATGTTGTCTTAGGTGGTAAATAGTCATTCAATATCACAAAGAAAATTCTTCTGATATAACTTAACACCATATCTCATAGATCTCATCTTCTGTTTCTTCTGGAGCAAGATTTTTAAAATGATTTTGCCGGATACGAGTTGTTTGGATTTCTCTTCCACGCCCCATCAAAAGATGAAAACATCAATTTTTATGCGATATATGAATCACCCACGACCCTAGACCTAATCTTTAACCGCCGCAGTCATCCGGGCTATGCAGTACAAATCCATTAATAATGATTAAAATACAGAATGCGAGTCTAATGTTCTGTTAGAATGTCGAAAGCAGCTAATCGGCCAAGGTGATGTCAGAGCCATCGCCACCTTGAGCGAGTTTCGTGTGCCTCCTGACGTGAGTCGAACAGACAGCGAGGGATGAGCATGGAGTTCGTGCGTCCCGGTTTCCATTACGTTTTGCCTTCATTTTAAGTGGCGAGACTCACGCCACCAGGCCCGCCCGCGCGCCTAACCCTTCATTCGGGGCTGGCGGGCCAAGGAGATGGACCTCGAAATTCTGCCGATGACGTGTGCTGCTTCGGGAGCACGTAGTTGTTTTATGTCTTCTCCGAATAATATGACAGGTAACCTGTTGCGTCTTTCATTCCCCAAGGTACCCATAATTAAGGATTTCATCGCTCGAAATAGAAGCCATTGTCGGGCAAGATTGACTCCGCGAAATTGAGTTTTCGCCTGACCTTGGGTATCCTGGTCTGCCAGGACAACAAGGATTCTAAGGACCCCGCACAACTACTTTGTGAAGATATCAAGCAAAAGCTTCAATACCAAAGATAAAATAATTTTCTGTGATAGATCCTAATTAAAAACTTGTGAGATGAAAGGAACCAAATATTCCTTGCATCTTAGAAGGAGGGAAAAGATGAAAATGGTATTTCGTCGTTGAAATTTTAAAACAATGTCAAAGGTAGGTATCCAAGTTGACGTACTAAACTTGTAATTCGTTTATTCTCTATCAACAGCCCAAACACTAACCTGCTATGAATGCGCTTTTCAAGGCAAACTTCTACACATCGATGGAAGTATTTACTTGTAAAGACCAAATTATTAATTTGCTCTCGACATTTTGTGAAAATGACAACCAAAACCGTTGAAGAAACTTTATATATTTCTTCTCACTTATTTATTTCATTTAAAGTTTAGTAAACAACAAGGTTATTAGCGACTGTAGCGATATATGATGCTTAGTCAATATTATCTTTGCATTCCCCAAGTGAGCAGTGAGCACACAAGATGCAAGTATTAGAAATGTAATAATTCTCAATATAAGGTTTATGGTTAATACTTCGCAGAGCCCATCTTATTTTCTTAGGACAGTGAGGAGAAAATAAACAAACTAGTGCAGCTACATCACATACTTTCTCGCATTATTTTTAACTTTCTCTATTCTAAACAATTCAGGGTGTTCAACGGAAATGAGAACTGTGCCATTTTAAGCTTGCTTTGCTCTTTCCGAGGAAACGTTTAATAAAAAAATTGGGGTCATATTTGAAAAAAAATTAATATTGTTCAGATTTCATCTAAAATACCTCCAAAAATTAAAATATCCATTTTAAATTTGCAGAGCCTTGAGTTTGGCCCGATCGATGAGCGAATATCAATTTTGTAGAAAACATCTGAGAGATTTTAAGCGGTAGATTTGACCACAGACAGAAACACTTTTTGCCGTCAATACATATTTCGGTATCAAGGATCAAGGATCCACAAAATGTAGATTCAGACCACTCAACGTGTTAGGTAATTTACTACGTGTATGAACAAGATTTATCAATTCTTTTACACCGGGACCCCAAAATACGAGTTTGTCTGTCGGAAAAGCGCCCATTTAACTGCAGCTGGATTATGATTACTTTCTCTTTACTACTTGGGGTACGTAGTATGTCTAGAAAGTAAATATACAACATCGCAAAAACTGGTGTCGTGAAGACTTAAGTACGCAATGCCTAAGTAATCACAAGATCACTGCAAAATAAAAAGACCAGAATCTTCAGATATACACTACTACTATAGGAGGCTCCAGCGGTTTGTTTCTCAATTAGATATTGAATATTACACCGCTAATTCCTGTCAACATTTTTTTTACAAGTGCCGTTATTGGTCGTTAACTGCTCACCATTATTGAACCAACGTTTTTGAATTGCTAGAGAATGTAAGCGGGCAATTATTTCGGCTTAAGCAATTTTTCTTGCATCGCCTTCACTAATTTGTGTTGACTCATCGCAGATCCACGATGGTTCTCACAGTATTATTAGATATTCATTGGCCAATTATCTTCGAGCTTAGGTAACGTTCTTCAATTTTTTTGTTATAGGTGAAAATGTGGGAAAAGTGAAATGATCGGTCTTCAGTATTTATTTCGACAACTATTTCAGAAATACCTTGAATACCTCTTCAGGATGTACTACTTACAGCAGATGGCCTATGACCTAAGGCAACATCAGAAAAGGCAGCAGTTTTGGAAATCATACTATACCAGATTTTAAATGAAATTATATAATGTCTTGGATTTATTGCGGATAACAGAAAGTGTGTATGTTCCGCCCTAAACATTTTTCTCGTCATCTCCTTTACAGAAGTATAATCGTTTAAGCCGAACTAGCCTTCATTGCTCCTTATACATATAATGTTTTATTTATTCTTCACCCATTTGTACAATCACATGTTGGTTATTAGATGAGTCATTGGAAATACCGAGAATCCATTTGAACCACCCAATTAAGAAATTACTATTGTGAGAGAAGTCATTGTGAAGAACGCGTATGTAACACTGGGATAATAGGTCGTCTCTGATCAGTCGCACGCAGATGACAAACAAGTTCCCCGCATATAAACAAGAGTGGTGGGCGGCCATTCGTGAATGAAAGCGACAAGCGGCGGCCCGCACGACCCGCGGCGTTGGCGTCGCCAGCGCGTCCATTGTCTCCGCGGGGAGGCGGCGGCCTTGGGCTGCGGTGGGGCGCGGGCGCTGGGCTGTCGGGCCTCCGCCTGGGATCCGGGAGCGAGCACGGGCGCCCAAGGCCCCGCCAGCGCATCCCCGCGCGACCACCGGCTTCGGGGACGCAGATGATGTAACTGCAGTGCCTCTCACCGGGAGGTCCTGGGGTTCCATTCCAGACGATTGCAGGATTTCGATCATTAGTTGTGTAGTTACGTCGCTGTCTGGAGAAGGATTCTAGCGGCCGACGGCTCTGATCGGCAGTTTTACATGGTTTCCCCTAGCAACATCAGGCGAATGCCGGAGCAGTACCTCAGCAAATGGGCCACGCACCGCGCTCTATCTTTCCTTCCTCTTCCTTGCCTTTTCCTCATTCCTTACTTACACACACTTACATGTGCTTCGTACACTACTAAACACGTCGGGAGATCGGTCGAGAGCTTAGAACTTGTTTGATTGAGACGGTGCCCTGCTGGTGACACATACCTGTTTTGGGGAAAACCAAGTATCTTGGTATTTTGGGAACTTAGTTTTCTCGAGCCGCGTTGAGGAGAGATATATGGAGGAGAAAAATCGCAAGGCAACATGTAGATCGGCACTGGATTTCAGGTTTCATCACGAGAGAAATTAGCCACCTCCAGAGGTATATCATTTTTACGTGTGTGAGACTAGTGATCTTCGACGTTAACGCACCCGAAATTAATACACGCTCACTCATTCAACGTTCTTCTCCGCCCTTCGGCTAGAACAGCATTCACAGCGTTGCCACTCTGCAGCTGCCATTTCACCAGCGTCCCGCCTTGTCTCTTTTCCCTGGAAGATATCGCACTGCTACAAGCCCGCATCTGGCACTCGCCACTCCGTTGTGGTCACTGCCACTTCCATGTTACCCTCTCCGCCCCCTCGCGTTCCCCCTGACGCCGCCATCCAGTCTCCTGCGATCGCAACGGTCCCTTCACTGATGCCCCTGGTCTCCTCCGCCCCCGCTTTTCACCCTTCCCTACCGCGGTCGTGAACGCAGCCCTCTCCCCCTGTGCTGGTAATTTGCCTCTGCTGTCAGCTAGGGTTGCGACATCGCTTCCAATGTTTTCAAAACGTCGAGGTTTCTATCTAAAAATATCGATGTTTTAAACATGGATGTATTGAAATCGTTTTTTTAACATCCATGTTTTACTTTGCTAGGATTCATTCGTGGATGAAAAATTTCCATAATCACAATTTTATAAAAGTTGAAATATGAAATAAAAATCTGATGGTACCATCGTCTGTTTAAGTGATCGAACTATACGAACTCGATTCGAACCTTCATCGAACAGACTCTCTCTCACTCGAGATAATCCTGATACCTTGGATTTCCTCGTATTTCGCACATGGATAGGCGTTTTTACTTTTCCGTATACGTACGTATATACGGAGTAAATACGTAGTATAGAGAAAGTTATGTAATGCTGCGCGAAAAAAACGGCGGATTTTTGGCAGAAAAAAAATTCATTGCTGGCCCTGATAACCACGAAGTGGATAAATCCAGTGGCTAAATTAGACAAAAATTCTCTAAACACGTGGTGCACCCAGAATCCCTGTTTTATGGGTCCTTGATAATGAAAAGCCAATTGAAAGCAAACGTCTGTCCGTCTGTATGTCTGTCTGCGAACAACAATAGTGACTAAACCGTTCAGCCAATTTTCTTGAAACTACAAATTAAGTAAACGTCAAAAAATGCACTTGGGCGGCGATAGATGGCAGCTGCAAGAGTATGTGGCAATTCCAAATAGTTAGCCCAAACCCAAGGAAATAGAAAACTAATACGGGAAAGTCTGTGTCATTCTGTAGCATCACTATTTCGTTATCACGACTCGGCTATGAATTTTTATCTGCCGAAAATTCGCCGTTTTTTCGCGCAGCATTACGTAACTTTCCCTATATTATGTGTATTACTCCGTATATACGTATGTATACGGGAAAGTAAAAATCGATGTCTTAATTCTGAACATGGATTTTTGGTAACAGCGATGTTTCGTTGTCGGTGTCTCGTCGCTACTGCCATCCCTTCGCTACCTCTCCCGTCGCCGGCAGCCCCTGTGGCATCGCCGCCCCGGTCGCCACCAGCGCGCGCTTCTGGCCGTCACGTTCGCTTCGCCTCGGTTGTCTCCGTTGCCCCCGCCCACGCCCGCTCTGTTGTTCTTGCCACAGACACAAGCTCTTTGCCTCGAACCTGAGACGCTGCTCTGTACTCCTTGACTTCGGGTGTTATCAGAAAGTCATGGTTTACCATCAACATAGTTTGGAGCTATTGAATACAAGCCGTGTTCAGAAACTAGTGAAGGCAACCGAAGTCAGTTTGGCGTGTAATGTTCTCGTTTGTTATTGTTCCCCAGCTCCTTTGCACGTCTCCCACAGACGTTTTCATTGCCATCGCTGCCGCCTCACCGTTTCTGTTTTCTATTTCGCTTGCTCTTCCGTTGAACCGCCCACCATTGTCCTCCGGCTGGAAGTGCTGTTCTTCTACTTACCGTTCAATTTGATTTTAAGAGTACAATTTGAACCGTCTGTATGATCATTAGAAGAGCCTATTCCCGAACTTAATTCTCATCTAGTCTTCCAACCGTAGGTTTCTTTTTCTGTGAGGTGACACACACGTCACTCGAAATAATACATGAGCACTGGCTCATTGAGCAACAATATCTCTTGATCACCTTTTTTATTATAAACTTTTTCAGGTTTTACAAAGTTCAGTTCACACTCTACTATTGCATTTTTGGCTTAATAAACTTTATTTAATAACTTAATTCTAAAAAATACATTTTGGAGAGTATTCCTTTATGGGGAGACCTCAGGGGAGTTGCATTTCGGGAATCTTTGTAAGGAAGGTATAGAAGGAAATCTATTTCTAATACAGGTATCATGAGTGGGATTTCTGCCTATCCGGGCGTCTTCTGGTGATCTGAGGTAAGTTATGGTAAAACTGTGTGGAGAGATACGTGATGTGGTTTCCAATAGTTCGAGTTGGAATTCATTGTGCAGCTGTTGGTTGGAAATAAACCTAGGTGCATTTGTAATTGTACGGAGAAACTGGTTTGAACGATCGGTAGTTTTTTTTGTAGTTTCTTCGCTTTACTCTCCTCGTTGCTACTGCGTTCTCTTATACGTGTGAACGACACTTCCTCCATTGCCTCCGTCGTAGCCTACTGTAAGTAGAGGCCCCAACAAATGATCATTCTTCTCAGCGTCACTCTTTGTCAATAGTTGCTTATATTTATTTCTGGTTGCTATTTAATATTACATCACTTATTAGTAAGATAACTGAAATGTACATGCTGAAACTATATCTACTGCAGAAACTTGAGGAACACGTAGACACTAAAACAAACAATTACAAATTGAATAAGACAAATGAATAAGGATTTGTTTTATTTACCAAAATTTATTGAAAATTAAAAAGAGAAATGAATTATATTAATTTTTTATTACACGAAAAATAACTATCTTGTTTCTTAAGATACTTTTCAATAACCAGCTCCATACACTCTGTAATTTCGCCTAATCATACACTTGCGCCAAACTGCTTCGAAGAGAAATTAACGTGCTCTCCTCCGCGGTCAGTGATGACGCCAGAACCCTTCTTACGTCATCTCCTCCGCGCGTCTCGTCATCGCCACTGGCTCCACGAAGCCCCAGGGTCTTCCACTAATAAAACATAGTTCCTTGTGACCGATCTCCAGAGTATTCTCCACTCAAGCGTTGACGGAGGTTTTGTAGGATGGTCAAATATTTGAGCTCCAGTGGCCGCGAATCGAAGGCGGTTGACTGAAATATTCTTCTCTCGGAGAACCGAGCGTTTCAGCTGCCTAGCCAACCTGAGATTGTCTCTTCCACATCACATTTCATCAATAAGAAAAATATGAAACGAATAAAACGTTTAAAATATGGAAGATCAACTTTATTTTGAATTACAGCTAAAATTTAACTCCATTTTACATTAGCATCAACGACCTCTCATTGGGATTTAATGAAAGTATTGTAGTACGTATTGTAGTGATTGCATTCATTGAAAACGACGGTACAGTAAGCAATGAAAACAAGAGGTTTGTTTTCATAATTCAAGAAGGAATATATCTACTTTTGAGAAGTCAGTCAAGACCTCATTCGTGTTAATTTTACGCACTGAAAAACGGCAGTTGCTTCCCAATGTTCTGTACTTACTATCTCAAATTACAGAAGTGACTGCTCTCAATTAGACCCACCACTACGTCTCCTGCCTCCGTTCTGTGTCTACAAAGTAGAAGAACCACAACACAATAATAAAGGCGTTAGCTCCCGATGAGTGCCCTAATTCATTGTGAAATTGAATCTCTCCTTTCATTAATAGATTGTTCAAAAGGTATTCCCTATTAATAATCTTAATCTTGCCACGATTTCAATTTCACTGTTCTATATCCCATAATGTTTGGTAATAGATTCATCGTGTTATGTTAGCAATATTTTACATGCATATTATTTAACTGACAGTACCTGCCATTACGTGTCCCCTAATAAAATTATGATTGTCAATAATCAATTTAATGAAAAAAATTGGTTACTCCCTGATCCTCTTGTTCTTAGCCTTCTTATTCTCCAGCATCTCACTCGCCCCAGCGGCTGTCTATTTAACAATCAGCGACATATGTTTTAGCCACCGCATCTCTAACCACTTACGCAACTCTCAGATCATCAATTCGATCCGGCATTTCTCCTTCGCCTCCCCATCATCATCACCAAAATCGCTACCAACCAAGCATGTGGTGTACTAATTTTCCGCTTTACTTTTCCTGATTGGCATCGCTCCCCCTTAAGACATCTTTCGCGACGGACGTCGGTCCAGGTGCAATACTCGTACGTACTGCCTTCTCCCGCAGTACTGCGGACCCCACTTTCTGGTGCCGGTCCCTGTCTCCCGCCGCCAGCCCGCCGTCCCTACCGGCGCTGCTACCGCCGCCCTCGGCTTCTCGCCGACCGGTCGGCCTTTCACCGGAAGGTCGCGAGTTCGCGGCCTTCGCCGGACGCACCTGGCGGGGCGGGGCGGGGGTGGGGGCGTCGCGGCGGAGGGGGAAAACACGCGGCCTTGCGGGCTCCTCTTCGCGCCTGGAGCGTTGCGCAGCCTCCGCCGCTGCCGCTGCCGCTGCCCCCGCTCCGCCCCCGCTTTCCCCTAGCCACCGGCTGACCCGCCGGCCGGCCGGCTGGCAGCACGACGCCGCGCGTGTGCGACTCAAGGGAACGGCAGGAGGGGCGCGCGCTACAAACACGGATTTCGTTCATTGGCTGTGATTTTGGGGATGCACTTTATTTGCAGACACAAACACAATGCTTTGTCTTGAATGCGTAACAGTTCCAGGGAAGCAGCAACAAGAACAGATCTCATTACTTATGAGAGTAGATGGTGAACCGGTCGGGAACCGGATCGAGAAGACGGTCATTGACCGAGAAACGCGTATCAGGTCAAGCGTGTACGAAAAGTTGATTGGATAATCTGGAGACCGAAAGAGGCTCAGTAGGAACATATTGATAGGTGTAATGTTGATTGGAGAATCTTTACTATTTGTGACATGTTTGAAATGCTGTAAGAAATCCGGCACAGAACTGAAAATGGAATTGTATGATTGTTTTAATGAGGTCTATGAGATATGAAAATTTCTGGAAAATAAACATATTTTTAATACCAAAAACAATTAAATTGTTTTAAATTACCCATTAGACCACCATTTTGCAACGATTTTATTGTTAACAAAATTAGGTTAATTAATTGAAAAAAATGGTATTAGCTACCTATAAGAAAAGTGAATGCTTGTAAGTGCTTGTAAAGCGTCAACTTGAGGTATTTTTCTACAGGAAATGTCTGCTAGCTAACGTACATAGTATTCAATTTCTCAATTTTTACGACTCCCTCATTTTTTTACTTACTTTCGACCTAAAATGCGCGCGCACAGCTGTTCGCGCCGTGTTGGAAGGAAGGGAGGAGCCGCTTTCGACTTGTAGGAAGTTGCCTTTTTTATGGGGGCGCTTCCCTCAGCCGGCGACGTGCGTTCACCTCGCCGATTTCTACCCGACGCTCTGCGGTCCGCCCGTGCTTTGTGTAGGATCACGATGTTCTGTGTCATGGTTGTGCAAACGTGATATTGAGACACGCTCGTGGATGGATGTGTCTTGTTTTTAAGAGACAAAGCCATTGGGTTTTAAACAAGGACCTATTAACTGCTGCGTTTTCGTTGTTTCAGATGATAAGTGGTTTTGGTTGTTGGAACCAGCAATTGGTTTACCCAATGCCTTAATGATACTAAGTAGAACAATATAAATAAAAAGATTGACTTTTAAAGGATTATAATATTTTGCGATCACACTCTTTTACTGTGCCTATGAGAAGTAAAATAAATTGAAAATGAAAAGAAATCAATTTAAAAGAGTTGTAACATTCACTTCTTTGACTTAGAAATGATACAAACGAAACTTTTTTTCAAAATTAAACGTGAAACAAAACTTTACTTTATTAAATAACAAATGACACCATAAGTGTAGCAAAAGAGCAAATAAATAACTATTTAAGGTACGCGTGAGTTCCTAAGTGATAGAATGGATGCATTCACTCATTTGCATCAGTCAATGTCATTAAACTGAATTTCGCATTTTCAGACTTTCACTTTCAGACCGAAATAGCATTGCAAAATGTTTGCCAGACGTGCGAAGATGAGAAATTTTATTCGTATGCGTCAGCCTGAGGTGTCTGGCGTGTTATGAGCAGCTATCTAAACTCAAGGTTTTATTATAACTTTCGTAGTTTGCATCAGTGACGTGCTTCCTTCGCATAATTGTTTTTCGTTATTTGTACCCGGACTATATGGCAGTGAATGTACACGGCGTAAAGAGCACATCTTATGCACACGACGAGGCTGTAAGGAACAAACTAGTAAAAGTTCGGTGAGAACGACAGACGAGGATTTCACTTCAAGCGCGTCGGTCCGTCTTCGGGAAGCACGCGTCAAGAGTATGTGTGTCAGGTCTCATATGAGGAACCAGTGAGGAGAGAGTTGTTGCGTCTTGTGGAATATATGGTGCCAGACCAGTATTCTCCTGGAAGTAGGCGAGCCAAATGCCGGTGAATCTCTTGGCCAACTCCTCCTCCGAGGCGAGGCTGGGCCGGGCTGACTCGGAGCTGCAGCGAGTCTCCTTCTCCTCCCTCTGCCGTCGTGACCGGATACGCGGATCACGGAGCGAGCTTCTCCCTCTTGCCCAAGCAATTAGCCCATAGATTTATTTGCTCTCTGCACGGGATAGTGAGCGAGTATGACCGTAAACGACTCATAAAATAACGAGACTAGATATGCGTGTAAATCATTATTTACTTACTTTTCCATTAGCGGACAACTGGTCGTAAATGTAATGCGAAAGCTTAATATGCGCCACTTTTAAGTCACTTAGTAAAAGTGTGAAATTTGACATCACATTTTTCTGGCCATAATCCAAAATCAGATAAGAAAATTGCTGATTCGTCAATCCAGTCAAAATGTTCATTTCCAAAAATTGTCAATTCATGAAATAATTTCAAATTAATAGTTATAAATTTATAAACAAAATTGGATTGTAACTAAAAATAATTGATCGATATGTCTATAGTAATTATTACTATTACGAAACTTTTATTTTTGAGAAAATATTCTTTTTTTTAATCTTCTAACTATTTTTTCATCAAACTTTCAATTTATTGGAAACAGTTTTACTTGTGTGAAATCGTGCGATGAATTATAATTAACGGAGGATCTGTCAGATACGATTTCCCTCAGTGTGTTATCCACTTTCACTATTTACAAATATCGTCTTCTTAACACTCTCTTTCCCAATAATACTCCCTCTCGTAACAAGACGAATAGGCACGAAGTCCGTTTCCCAACGGATTCTCTGTAGACAAATACATGTGATTTTTGAGAGTTCTTTGCTAATCACTGTAATTAACAGAGAGGTTGCAATCACCAATTGAGTCCCTTTACAGAATACGAGTGTGTAACTCAGTTCGCAAGCGGTCTCAAAGAGAGTCTCGAATTCGGTGGGAGGCGTCCCTCATACGGCAGAGAAATGAAGATTCCATTCTTCATGGAATACGTCGAATGGAATTCATGCTACCACGTAAAATATTTTCGAGAAAATAACATTCTTGGAAACTACTTTCATCCATCGCCTCGTTACATTTCCTTAAATCTAACTTTTAGCTACATTGGGGTCAGCTTGAAAATCAGACGAGGCTTGAGCTTCCCTTAATAAAGACGTATTTATAACAATAATAATTATATATATAATAAAATTATAAAATATTATATATATAATATTATATTACATAATATAATATTATAAAATTATATATATATATAAAAGTATATAAATAGTATATATAATACACTCACGTGTGCTTTTATTCGGCAATGGAAAAAATAATCAATTCTCCCAATCCTATCAGGAAATCAATACATTTTCAGAAGAGGGGCGGGAAAGAATTTTGTACTTACTACGGACGTTAAAACAACTCGCTTTGTTATTATTAAAACGTTTTCATATAAGTACTGAAGCAATTACTTTTTTGTTGTTTACTGTTACTAATTGAAGCTTTGAAGTAAAAAACGGTGCAAGTGCCAAAAATCTTACTTTTGAGATAATCGAGGATTTGTATTTAAAACAGCACTTTGACGCACTAGTACGCACTATATGCTGTACAGTACTGTATATACTGAGTTGTTTTTTCAGCTTTTAAATGTTATTTCACTTGATCCATTTTATACTGCCTTAAAGTTGTCACTTCATTGATATAAACTCAATTTTTCATATTTTGTTACTTGTCCCATTATTTATTTCAACAAAGCTCAATTGACGTCAGTGAGACCTGGTTATAAAATATTAATGATCATAACATTTTAACTAGTTGAAAAATAGTATATACGTCAACAAAAATTGCAATTTAAATGTTATATGAATACTTAAATGTCATGTTGAAAAATGTGATTCTGTTATCTTTTCTGCCTTGAAATGGAACGCTGCCAATGTCAAAGTATTTTACCGCACGTGCATAAGGATATCATAAAAAAGGGTACATGCAATGGTATAAGGAAATTCAATAAAAGTTCATACTCATTAAAATATTGATTGCTCCTATCATGAAGATGTGTTTCAAAAGACCTTTCATTGCAAGTGTTCAACAAACAACACTATCAGCTAAAGGTGTCCTCTTACGAGGTATTAGCGATTAGAGAAACATCAAGAATTGCTTTACAAAATGAATTGAGTAAGAATCGAGAATGCACTAGGGAATGTCGAGGGACCCTGCTCTCTTACAGTTCTTATTTTACGATGAGTAGTTGCGAAGCAGTCAAATTTTAAGAACAGTTTTACTCATTCGCACGCAGCTGTAGTTTTTCTACCTGAAAAGGAGAGCTATGGCATGGGCTCATGATTCCGATAGACAGTCTCTTACATGTTTCGTACAAACATCTTGTGCATTATCAATATTTACTCCTAACTTCTTCGAAACTTTTTTGAAATCAAGGCGCATGTACCTCCTGCTTCCTCTTACTGTGACAAATTAACGAAAACCAATGTTATTCGTGATCTATTAAAATCATTTTGATATTGGATTTAATCATGTATCATCATCGTGGACGATAGAAGCTCACACGTTGATGAGTCAAGAGAAGCCTTTGCGTAACTTTCAACAGAGGGGCTTCTTCCTCGTCACAGAATAAAGAGCAGCACAGAACTAACATATCACTGCAGGAAGAATTGAGTAATTGCCCAGTGAAATTAGCATAAGAGGGGAAATCGGTAAGGAAGAACGTTAAACACGAAGTAAAGTGAGCTAAAATATATCTCGTACCTAACAGTTCATACGAATTTAAATTATTGAAACAGTTTGCTAAATGCCGAAAATCTGAGTTTCAAAGATTTTGCCATATTCATTAGATATTGTCATTCAGTTTTTCACGACACGCATAAAACCACGAGTTATATTGCTGTACTCTGCAGAGCAACATGAATACGCGCTAGCGAGAACTGCATCTTTGGATGGGATGAGAGAGCATTTAAGTGGAGAGAGATCCCACACTTCCTTTGTCCAATGCCTTATTATCCGATTGCTATATCTTCTAGACATATCCTGGAATGTAGAGAGATAGCCATGCACGATACGTCCGCGCACAGAACAATTCGCATTGTCCATCGAATTCCACCATAAGCGATGTTTTTTTTTCTTCTTCCTCCACCAGTCCCACGGCAGCCATTCCTTTGCTCATTCGCATTTTTCGAGTGTGCTCCGCCTTTCGCAGAAAACATCAGAGGCGGGCTGACAATCGCAGTTTACTAACGGTGCGTAATTTGAAATTACTATGTATTCAGTAATGCTTTGCAATGACTTTTATTTTCCCCTTGAGAGGAGATGTATAAGAGAATCGCACTGAACTAATTTGGGGTTGCACATGCACACGTACGAGTATTCAGAAGCCCCCTCTGCTGCACGCAGAAGGGGCTCTCTCTGCACAAGGCAGAATGGCATTGCAGAGTTCTCAGCGTAGTATTATAGGAAGTTTCCCGTCATTTATGTAATTAAAACAGATGTAGTTTGCAATATAAGCGGATAAGTGTCGTGGGTTACCAAAGATACAATTGTTTTTTGAGTAAATGTAGATAATGCTTTGGCAGATCTAGCTACATGTTTTGAAGTACTACCTTGTATTTTAACTATGTTTGAGCTGTTAAACGTATAAGAAGTGAATACTCGTTTATGTGACTTCAAATCAGGAACAAAAATTAAAATAAGGAATAGCCTACCCATGGGGAACCTTACATGAAACCGATTTTTCAGGTGTGCACTTGAAAGTTTTAAGTTAAAACCGCGGAGCCTGGCGATTCCAATGTGTTTTGATACTTCGTACAACCATGGAAGCTAGGGAAATGTGGAATGAAGAGACCTCTGACCTTGGGTCCGCGAAACAGGTTCCTCGAAGACTAACAAGGGAGAAGAAAGACACGATTGCTCGAAGATGATGGTTATTTGTAAAGTTTCATCATCGGAGAGTACGAATTTTCGAGATCTCGGGGTACTTTTTAGAACGCAGCAATACAGCGTTGCTTTGTTACTTCAGATTCAGTGGCGTGTGCAAGTTAGTGAGTAGCTTAAAGTACTAGTCGTGGAAAAATTGACAATGAATTTGGCATAGAAATGTCCTATTCAAGAGCGGGTTATTGTTTCTTCAATGGTAATGCTTAGTATTTAATCCGCAATTCGCATTCTCGTAACTGCAGATTGCATTAGTTCTCTTTATTTATATTTTGTGTTGTAGGGGTCAAAAAATTATTAGTATGTCCTTCTGGGTCGACCGAAGGCTAAAAGATCGAGCTTAGATTTTCTATATGGCAGATCTCTGATCCTCATAACAGGGAAGCATTGCAGATAAACTAGAAACGAGTTTAACTTTCTTGTACAAACGTGGTGCCCAGGCGCGAATTCAATGACGGATGTCCTATTCCCATCAAACACGTTTCTTTCAATCTGTGGTATTGACTATGAATAACGTAGAATTGTAAATACATGGATCATCATCCGACCGCAAAGAATAACGCGTAGTACATCATTGATAAGCTTTGTCGGAAAAAGTAATACGTTACCACAGACCTCACGGAAGAAATTTGAATCTCTGCAGAGTTATGTATTTATAGTAGGGAACTAGAAACCAAATACTTTATTTAGTTCTCGAAAGTTTTAGTTATAGGGAGAGTGTATTAAAATACGAATTATAAGGAAACCCAATGGAATTTAAATGATGTCTACGTTAAATGGAGATTGGCTTTACAAAGTTCTTTGTACAGAGTTTACAGTATTTAAAGGAACAAAAGGATATTACTCTTTGACATTGAAAACCTAGTTGCAAATTAAATAAACTTTCTCCCTACTTATATAATTGGACATTGAGATTATTGATTGATGAGTACCGTACTCATTTCGGAGCGTTGGCGAGGGAGAAGGAGTACGCTTTTAATTCCTCTCTTGTCCAGGGTAGTTAATCACAGAAGTGGTTGGCCTTTGCCGTCCAAGATATGTAGGATTGTAGGGTGATAATGACGTGTAAATAATGATAGATGAATGATTATGTTTGGGATGCTCTTCAGACGGAATACATGGTGGTACAAGAAGCAAACCGTGACATAAACATATTACGTGCGCGAGCGCGAACGGCAGCCTTGAGCTCGGCGTACTTGGATAATGCACCCAGCCGCTGCGCCGCCGAGGTCGGCAATAAGAGGCCACGCTCACCCGCTCTCCCTGCAGTACGTTCGGCGTCTTGGCCTCCAGCGCCATACACCGAGAGTGTGTATTGTCTTCGAGTGCATCACCAACTTAGGTCATTAGTCTCATAAGTGTTACATTCCGAAAAGTGGTGGTGTTTCTCTCCCGCTGAGAACCGGTGCCGACCTACATGTCGACTTGCGGAATATCCCACAGGGGGGGGGGCAACGACGCAGCCGTGACCAGCTCTCAGTTCTCGACTGATCTCCCAACATCCCAGTAGTACGGAATGTTAATGTATGTGTGTGTAAGGAGATGCGTGGATGAGGAACGAAAGATTGCGGCAGATCCACGGACCGTTTCTATAGGAACTGCATCGGCACTCGCCTGGTACTAACAGGAGGAACCAAGGAAACCTATACCGATCAGAGAAGCCGGACACTGAAATTCTCCAGACGGTGATTGAATTCCACTCTGCTCTCTATCTAATGTCGAAAATCTGCCAGCGCCGGAACTCGAAACCTATGATCTCCCGGTCAAACGATGCTCTAGAAACAAGTGTGTTGACATTGAGCTATCGCGCCCTGTGCCAGCCCACCGAACAGGTGTATAAATCAGAGCGTGTCGACATCGTCCGTGCGGCGCGGCGCGGCGGCGGGTAGAGCATGGGAAGAAGCGGGAGTTGCAGGTTCTCTCGCCCCAGCCGCGGCTCTGGCTCGGCTCGGCGCGGCGCGGCGCGGCGCAGCGGCTGCACGCCCGGGGCGGTCGCGGCGTCTTCGCCAGCCTCGTCTCGCTGCTCCTTTTGGTGGCCGTCGCGCCGCGGCGCTCGCCTGGCTGGTTGCGAGGTGCGCGCGCCTGCGCGATGCTCGGGGCTTGCACACGCGCGTGAGCGGTCCACAGATTGCGC
Source organism: Acheta domesticus (assembly GCA_031308135.1). Lineage (NCBI taxonomy): Eukaryota > Metazoa > Arthropoda > Insecta > Orthoptera > Gryllidae > Acheta > Acheta domesticus. The sequence goes on from JAHLJT010008756.1 coordinate 2,690,404, forward strand.
GGTCGCAGCCGCCGCCGCCATCGATGAATGACGTACAGTGCCGGACTTGCAACCGCGCGGGCGAAAATTGCCGTTTTTCATTTGAGCAAGAAGAAAACAATGGTGGTTTTTAGCCGGAGGAGAACGGGACAAGTACTCTGGTCAAATTGAGGGGGAGGATCTTCCACCTGATTTTTGTTTTCGGAACGGCGTGATGTTATTCGTGTACTAATTTTGAATGCCTTTTTATTTATGTTGTCTTCTGTGGTTTTATAAAATGTTTTTTTTCCGCTGTGTGACCTAGGCGCTCAGATATTCTGGAAGATGTCGGAGCTTATATAATTCTAAAATGAAAACTCTACGCTCTCCTTCCTTTTCGACATTTCGTCATTCCCCTACTATAATTTGCGGATGCCGAGCGGCATATTTCGAAGAACCAACACAATTTTGTCAAACTCTTTTAAAAAAACTGAGTCGTATTACCTACAAGTTTTTCAAAAATTCAAATGAATTGTTATGTAAAATATAATTTGAATATATAGTAATTGAAATACAAAATATTCAAGATATATTCTAAACATATTATTCTGGAGACTGAAGTGTTTTTTACCGAATGTATAGTCTCTGCAGGGAAATGGCAAATTTTTACTTTTAGAAGATGCGAAGTGTATTGAAATTGAATGAATGAAAGTTTCTTCAGATTATTTAAATTCGATCGTATTTGTACGTTCACTTAACTAGTCAGTTACGTATCCAACATATAACATGTTCCAGGGGAAAAGATCATGGGCGCTTGAAAGTAAGTACCGGTAAAAAAACTGTTATACCACTTAAATACTCTCTGCAACCCAAAAATAGATGCTTGAAATTTTGTGTGAAAAGCATTCCGCTATTATAAAAATGGTTGTAAATTGTCTGAAATCATTGTTTAGTCCAAATGAATTTCGCTTGCAGCGCACTGTACTTCGTGGGCCACGGCGGCCTTCGTGTTGCGCTTTTTGGCTAATCGGCCCGCTCGACTGGTTTTCGGGAGCTCGTGGGCGGACGAAACATCGGGCGCGGGCTCCCTTTTCAATTCATCGGAGCCGCGTGAGCTTTCGGCTCCTGGCCTCCGCGAACTGTGTCATGCACACACACACACACAGAAACACGCGGTCCGGCGCGCGGAGGGCGCTGAGAAAGCGACGGAATGCGCTGCGCCGGTGCCGAAGGCTCGACGCATCTTCATTGAGCGCGCGGCCCACTCCATGCCACACAATCGCGCCTGTCCGAGGAATATTTGCGCAGGGGAAAGTCGCGTCGACGCCGAGACGACGCGAACGGGTAGAGGTTAAGAGGCTCTTGGAGGAGACCCGTCCTCTTGTCGGTAGCGTGCAAGAAGGTGATTGCGATCTCGAAACCTGTTGTGGTTCGGGTGACCTATGAACCTCAATCTTTAGAAGCCGGTGTTTACAGCCAGTGCCGATTCTCTATTATCGAATTATGTTCTCAATTTCCATTTTGCGTGTTTTTAATTCTACACTAAAATGAAAATATCTAAACCTTATTTCCTATATAGTTTGTAATTACATCAACCTTCTAAGTCTTATTTAATGTTTACTAAAATGCGGTCGTCACAAAACAGCTCTATCATGTATAAATTATCAAAAGAGACAATATAATCATTTTAGATAAAGATTCAAATTTAAAAACTGAAATGATAGTTTTATATTCCTTGCGTACTTGTTATGAAAATATATAAATAATTTGGAAAATATATTAAATAAAGGGAGTGTAACTTCCATTTTATTCCTATCAAATTTTATTTTCAGGTACTTGATTGTACAAGAATATTCCTATTTTTCTTTGCTTCTTTTCATAACATAATTATGGGAATTGTTTTATTCATGCTTCAAAAAATACTGCATTTGCCTCGTATTTTAATTGACTACTTTGAATTGAAAGTTCAGCCAAATCTTTACCAGGAAGATGATCAAAAAGATATAGAGCATGTGCGTTGACTAATAACTTTTATATTGCAAACTTACAATAGATAAGATATGTGAGTAAA
>JAHLJT010008756.1:2693432-2726966 GCA_031308135.1 Acheta domesticus
CCCCTAATAGCAAAATAACTATTAAAATACCAAAAATGGCGCTACATGGCGCTGTAGAATAAAAAAATAAATATACAGGTCAAATGCAACCCGCTACATTCGGTAGGATATTTGAATCTATGTCGTTAAATATAGAACGAACGATGCGTTCTAGGGCATTCAAAACAAAAATTTTGAGGCCAAGAAACGTTTCTCATATGGTAATCTACAGGATGAGACCTTCTTGAACATTCGATTACATTTTGCTGGTCGGCGCTTCTCGATATTACCTCACTTGTTCAAAGACGTCCAGAAACTGCAACAAAATGTTGAATGAGAGGGACAGAAAGAGGCAGAGACAAAGACAGACAGAGACACACACGGAAACAATGTCAGACAGACTGAGACAGGACGAGAGAGAGACGGAGAGAGAGACAAAGAGGGAGAGACGGAGAGAAAAGACTGTGAGAGATGGCGAGAGAGACGGTGAGAGAGAAGGTGAGAGAGGCGGTGAGAGAGACGGAGAGAAACGGAGAGAGAGACGGAGAGAAAGAAGGAGATAAAGGAGAGAGAAAGGGAGAGGGAAGGAGAAAGAGGGAGATAACGGGCAGAACAACGCGTGCCGGGCTTCGCTAGTTGGATCATGCCGGGATTCGCTAGGAGGATCATGCACGTTAAGCGAAGGGAATACGTCATGCTCGCCATCAACCCAAAATGCCAAATACATACATAATTGCTCTCAATTTTCTATTCTAGGGAACCGTGAATCTGCGCACAATGCGAATTCATGAACAAGTTTCCACATAAACGATTATATGCTATTATTCTATTCAATTTTAGTATCAATTTCTTTTGATTTGGTTCGATTGACTTGCGTTGTTGCTACTAAAATAAATTAACTTTATTAAATCAAATGGACAACCTACCGAAGACAATTTACCGTTTCTTTCACTTGGATATTCTAATTTGTTCATTCTTTGAAGACTATTGAATCATATTTACATCAAAAATAAAGTCTCCCCCACACAACAACGCTTCAGCGACCTAATAACGTTACAATAAATACAAATTGTGCAATAAAAATATTGTGAACACAACAAATATACACTCCTCACGAATTACCCACCCTCGTATGAAAAATACTGTTACCAATAAAAAAACTTGTTTGAAAATTAAACATCATTTTAGACCTGACCAAAGGGCCTCAAATCCACGTTTTAGGGCCAAGAACATGCTTTTCTCACGTATGCATGTTCGATGTTCCAGAAAACACATGCGCTGCGGATTACGTGGTGTCGCCAAGTCCGTCCATTTAAATTATCAGCATAACGATTCTATTTCTTACGAAAAGAGAAGTTACAAAATAAATTTAGTTCTGAGTATCACCTTCCCTACAGTTTTCCACAGACTTCAGAATGATGTCAATTACCCTGTTGTGTAAGATTCGCAAATAAATCGTATGATTTTACGTGATAATGAATACGTTGAAAACACTAATTGAAAACTTGCCACTCTACCGTCTCCTGCCACATAAAAACTACCAAACATCAATCTGGCATGAAGAGTATATCGTATACGCGCTACGACTCCTCGTTCTCTTATTAAGCAGCGAAATAAAGCATTCTTTTTACTTTCCCGTATACATACCTAGTATATGGGAAGTTATGCGGAAAATTGATTTCGAGATTTCAACTGAAATAAGCGTTTTGGGGTTCCCTGATACCAAATAAGGTTTTTTTTCAAAACTTCCGTCTGTCTGTCCGTCAGTGTGTCCGACAGTCAGTGAACAACACTAGCGCCTAAATCATATATACGATTTCTTCCAAAATGGATATTCTCCGATCGATCTGGTTCCACTCGAGGCACCGCGATTTTGAAAATCTTTCTTCAAAATTTTGGGGTACTTTACAAGAAGCCCCCGAATATTTCAAAATTTTCTCAAAAACGACTCCAAATTTTTTCTTTAAATTTCTTGTAAGAATAGAGTAAAATACACTTATAAAAGTGGCATAGATCCGTTTTCCAGGGTTACCTCTGAATATTTGAAAATTACAATAGTTTGAATTTTTTCGGCCTCTCCCTACAACTACAAAATTGAAAATAGAAATTCTTCCTTCAAATCTTCCTTCCCGCAACTTCGTGAATATTGTTAAATGAAGAAGTATGGGTTTTCAATTGTCTATGAAAATTGTTGGTCAGAGTCAACATATACGTATAAATAAAATATTCACAACATAAGTCCTGAACGCATCCGTGAGTCAATGGCGAGACAGTGGGAGAGCTTTGAAGGAGACGTAGCTGGAGGCAACAAGAACGACGGAAGTCAGGAGTAAGGTAACTCCCACGAAGGGAAGCTAGGGAAGCGACGTCAGCGGCAATGCCTGCAGTGGTGTGACATCGGTCTGATAAAATGGCAGCAAAGAGCTGTGAGGTTTTAGCTTGGTGGTACTGAGATAAATCTCTATATAAACCAGCACATACTTTCTCGCATCATTTCTAAATTTGCAATGTTCAAAGAATGGTTAGGAATAGTTAGAAATTGTTAGGAATAAAGAATTCAACGGAAATAAGACGTGCGTGACTCTTTTAAGCGTTTCTTGTTTTATCCATCGGAAAAATTAAATAAAAAAAACTGGAGCAGTTTCTGAGAAAATGTGTTCATGTATGTGGTCTTTTAGTAGTTTCGTGGAATGCTTAGAATGTCTTCGACGATGCCCATGGCCCCACCGAGCGCGCTTCGAAGACCGCTGTGCTATGCGAACATTGGGGTAGAAATTCGTGATTCGCTCCTTTGCCGATCGAGACGGTCCCAGTGCCGTTGGTGCGGCAGTTAACAGCACCCTAGAGACGTCGGTAATGGCGGTGACTGCTCACACTGTTCCGAAACGGGCCAAAAGGCATAGAGCAATAATTTAATATTAATAATAATAATAATAATAATGATAATGATAATAATAACTGCTTACAATGCATCATGTTGCCCACCCCCGAGCTGATGTACATAGACTTTATGTGTCACGTAAGGAAGGAGGAAGAGGCCTCAGACAAATTGAAGCCTCCTGGCACAACGCAATAGTCGGGATGGGAAAGTATGTAGTCAGCCATCAAGATGACCCTCTAATGAGGCAGGTCATGAAATCTGACCGAAGAATGGGAAACAGAGGCATTGTTAGTGTAGCAAGAAGCATTGCGAAGAAAACTATGCAAGACACGTCGAATAACACAGACACTGAACTTCTGATGCTACTAAACATGAAATGTGAGACACAAAAAATGTTAAAGAAATCGTGGAGAGACAAACCACTCCACGGACAATATCTAAAAAGAATGGACAAGGTGCAGATCAATAAAGATCAATCATTTATGTGGCTTAAAAGGGGAAGAATGAAGCCAGAATCGGAAGCACTTGTAATAGCTGCCCAAGATCAGGCCTTGAGAACACGACATTATGATAAAGCGGTTCTCAAAATTTCCCAAGATGATAAATGCCGCATTTGCCAGGAACAAGTAGAAACCATTGATCATATTGTCTCAGCTTGTCCAATCCTAGCAAAGACCGAATACTTGAAAAGACACGACAGGGTGTGTAGCTACCTCCACTGGCAGATCTGTACCGCCCTCGAAGTTCCAAACACATGCCCCAAGTGGTACGAACACTCACCGAAACCGGTGACGTCTGTTGGATTGTGTACGATATTGTACGACCAACAAATTCAAACTGATCGCACGATAGCGGCAAACAAACCGGATATAGTTATCCGGGATTTGGAGAAAAAATCGTGTTTACTTGTCGATGTTGCTGTACCTTGCGATCAAAACGTCGTTACCAAGGAGGCAGAGAAACGTCTTAAATACAAGAGTTTGGAAATCGAGATCAGCCGAATGTGGGGCGTAAAAGCACAGGTCGTCCCGATAGTTATCGGAGCTCTGGGATTTGTTCCGCAAAATTTGAGTAAGAACTTGTCTAAACTCCCAGGTAATTCAAAAGACTGGGAAGTGCAAGAAATTGCTTTATTTGGAACAGCCCACATTTTGCGCAAAGTATTGTAGAGGCACCGATAGTCCCTAGATCTGCTCCTTAGGTAGCTGGTTGCAACCTGGAGTAGATTTTATATTCAGCCGACTCATAACATCTTTAGTCGTGATGTAATGGAATAATAACAACAATAATAATAATAATAATAATAATAATAATAATAATAATAAGCCGGACTCCGTGGCGCAGACGGATGCGGAAGCCACCATCTACGCCGAGGGGGCTACAGGTTCGAGTCCTGCCTAGGCATGGTCGTATTTGTGACTCTCACTTCATCCCTCATCACCATCCTATCACCGCGTATTCATAATTCAATGTGTAAACAACCTTATCTTACCAAGGGATACAGCCGAGAGGCTATACGAGCAGATGATGGTTATACTCCACTAAACTTGAGTGCCTTCTACCCAGGATTCAACGACAGCAGGAACACCACCGAAAGAGACGATTCAAAGCGACCTAGAAGACTGGCAACAAAAGGTAATACACAGCAAATTTCCCAAAGCTATTCATGAACCTCACGTTGAAAAACCATCCTCGCTGCAATGGCTATCAGACGCTATTTATACCCAGAAACAGAGGGATTTATAATGGCAATTTAGGATAGGGGTATACCGCTTTAGGAATTATGAAAAACCTTGCATGAGCATGCCCGTTGTTGACAACAGCAGGAAATGCGGCACCAGGGTGAAACAATAGAACATACGAGAGGGCATTCAATAATTAAAGAGACAAATTGGTCTAGAGAAATAAACTTTTATTTTTACAAAACGTTTCCTTCTTTTTAATATATTACTCACCAACCTTTATGCACTTGTTCCAACGGTAACCAGCTTTTTTATAACGGCTGCAAAAACTCTGTATCTTGGTGTTTGAACCAATTTCCCACAATCTTTTCACATCCTCCTCGTTACCCTGGAACTTCTTCCCATGTAATGCCTCCTTCAGTGGACCAAATAAATGGAAATCAGATGGCGCTAAATCAGGTCTATAATTGGAATGAGGCAGTACCTCTCAACCCACTTTGACGATGGTTTCTCGGCTTTGCTGATCAGTGTGAGGACGTGCGTTGTTTTGCTGGAGAATCACGCCTCTCCTCTGAGATCCACGAGGTTTCTCTCTCATTGACTGGCTTCACCTTGTTACAAAAGCATATATAAGCAGTATTGGCTGTTCTGTTTATTATATTCTGTTTATTATACTCTGTTCTTTGTGATAATCACAAAGAAACGCACCTACAGCGTCCCCAAACACAGTCAACGTGACTTTTCCTCCTGAAACGGCCAGAACGATGTTTGTCAGACATTGAGCCTCGACAACGTTTGAACTCTTCTATCCACTTGTAAAAATTCACGACGTTCTACAACTTTCACCATACACTTTAGTCATTATAGAGTTATATTCGCTGCTCTGCCTCCACCCCCACCAGCAACAACAACGAAGGCGATCAGTAGCTAGAAAAGTCCAATCTTCCAGTGTTAAGGACCCACAAAACGGTACTTTTTTTAAGCAGCATTAGACAACTTTATCCTCCTGCGTAGGATTGGTAAACAAGCCGGCAAGAAGCACTCTCTCTCCCGCGCACAGTGCCATTCGGGAGCACTGTGCGTCGGCGAAGGCGCGTGCGTCGCCGCGTCAGCAGCGCCGCCCCGCTCCGCTGTGCCCCGCGCTCCGCTCCCGCTGCCGCGCCCCATAAAAGGCGGCGCGCACGTGCGGCCGGACGTTTATAACTCTTTCCCCAAGAGTTACGCCTAGCGCGCTCCCCGGCCGCAGCGAGTGCTGGCGCGGCGCTTCCGGGGATGCTATCACGGGCGGGCGCCCCGCGCGCCCGCGCTATCCTCGCGCCGCTCCCGCTCGCGGCTCCTCCACCCCCGGTCCCCCCCCATCCTACCTATCATCAGTCACCACTCTCGCCATCATTAACACCGCTAATAAAAAGTAGTGGTGCTAAACAGCACTTACTTGCTTCTTCTTTGTACGGGTGAAAACTTGTTATTCTTCGCACATCACCTTCATCATGAATCGGGAGATGTCAATGCTCATCTTTTCTTTGGCCTTCTGGATCTCGCTCGTTAACTCTCTTGCTATTCTGATCAGCCTCATCTGTTCTGGAAACGTGTTCATCCTAGCCTCTTCTTCTTCTTCTTCTTCTTCTTCTTCTTCTTCTTCATCTTCATATGAATTTACTGTAACTATGTCCGTCACGCCACATTCATTCCTTATATATTGATTATTTATTCTGTCCCATCTTTTATTCCTGTTGTTGCTCTTAAACTATGCTTTTAAGTACACTTAAAGCATTTACTTTCTGGCACTGAATACAACTTATGTTGCTGTTTTTTTCGGGAGCTTTTCCAGTTTCAGGGGATGCCGATTTTTCGACTATCCGCGCCGGGTACCCACCGGGTGTCAAATTAATTTTTACGTGATTAATTAGAAATTGAAGCGTTTCTACAAGACGGCGTGGTTCTTTCTGTAGTAATCGATTGTGGTGATGCCAACTCAAATCAGCTCACCATTCATTACGCAAAAATTTGACGAGCAATTAAATTATTTTTACTTTCTCTCGCTTAGGAAGGAACTTCGTAAGAAGAAAAAGTTACGTAATGCTGCGCGAAAAATGGCGAATTTCGGCAGAAAAAAAACTTTATTACAGGACTCTGGTAACGAAAAAGTGGATAAATCCACTTGCTAAATTTAGAAAAAAAAAATCCTATAACACGTGGTATAGGCAGAATCCATGTTTTATGGGTCATTGGTACCGAAAAATAGATTGACGGGAAGACGTCTGTCCGTGTGTCTGTGAACAACGCTAGCGGCTAAACCGTTCAGCCGATTTTGCTGTTCAGCCAAAATTTCATATTCCCCGATCAATCTGACTGATGTCAAGGCCCTTCAATTTTGAAATCGATATTTTAATTTTGAAGGTCACTTTCCATGAAGCCCCGGGGACATTTTCAAAATTTTCTAATATTTTCATGTTGGTTGAAAACAGTAATTTTTCGAAAATTGAAAAAATTCAAAACTTTTTTGGCGTCTTCCAACTATAATCATGAAAATTCATTTTCGATACACATACGAGCTTTTGTTATACGATTAAAAATTAATTTTCTATAATTTATTTCAGACCTATTTTAAATTGCTTCCTTTAATTGAGTTAAATGTGAGAACGAATAGATGATTTCGCTTTGCGTAAGATGTGAGAATGAAGAGTAATGTGCATAAAAACAGTAGTTTTGAAACAATATTATATTTAAATATTATATTTTTTATCCAGTTTCTATTTCTTCCCAGGGGTATCAACAATGCTAATTTGCAAAATGTTGTATCCCATACGAATTAGCGGTCATTGTTGTATGTTGCAACACACTGTTTTAAACACCTCGCTGATAACAAGGCAATAATGACGGCCGCAGTTCGTTCGCGATAATATAAACTAATAATTTTATTTACAGCTAAAATACGCATCGCGCATCGTTGCTAGATATATGTAGAACGTGGACACTGAATTCAATAGTATAAATATTTTCATAGAATGTGAGCGAGAGCGTTCATTGATTAGAAAGAGCTTGTCCCAGTTTGAGTTGTATTTATTTTCTACAAATGATAAAATACTAGTGCAAATGTAGGATATTTCTTGATATAACACTTTTTAATTCAGACAGAAGAAATGCAACCAGACACACAATGTACTTCACTGAAGTAAATATTTACTTCAATTATTTTTCCCGCGAAGTAAGATAGATTATGTTATGTTTGCACAATATATATTTTCATTCCAAACATGATTCTCCTGAATTTTATCAAACAAGTTTTACTCAGGAAAGGAAATATTGTTAATTTTTATTGCATATTGTGACATACCATAAATGACGAATATTTATTTAGTAAAGGAAGGACAAAATATTCGGGATATCAGCAAAAAACTTTGGTTTCTATGGTGCATGTACGCAGGTGGCACAGGTGGCACCGTAGAAACGTGAATAAACGCGAGTTCCTTATGAGACAGGTGCGAGGTGCACTATAGTTACCGCGTGTAAACACGCAGGTGGCACCGTAGCAACGCGGACAAGTTCGAAGACGTTCGTAAGTGACACCGTAGATACTGCAAGAGCTGGGTTTCTACGGTGCAAACATGCAGTGTGACACCGTAGCAACACGGGAGAGGAGGTTGTTTAAAAGCGGGTGCGGGGGTGCACCGTAGTGACCACAAGATTGTCATTGGTACACGAATGGGACAGGACGGGTGGCGTCAATGGACATTTCGGAAAAGTTTGAAAAACATGGAAAGGAAAATAAGACGAGGTTTCAAGTGTTGACAAGGGGAATATTAATTCATTCCGTCTCGTGCCGTGGAGGTGAACGGATCGCTGAGAGCTGTGTTAAGTTCGAGTAGTACTTATTGAGACTTGTAATATTCCGTGGGAGTGAATGCTGGGAAAGTGAACGTAGAATATTTTCGCGGGTGGAGCTACAAGTGTGGACTTATACAATTTTACTATTGAATTAAGAAGTTTCGACTTGGTCTTGGATCCTCGTGGACTTCAGCAAGAGTGAAGATTGGACTACAGCGACAAGAAGATTCTACGTGGCGACGTCGAATGGGAAGCGTCGTGCGCGCGAAGAAGGATAAAGGTTCGATAACTTTATTGCAATAACAAAAAGATGCCCAATGATAATCTGAAACAAGCATTATAAGCTGAATGATTGATCTTTAATGTTTAATAAAGTGTAATTCATAGTTGAAAGTAAGCTGATTTTCATTTGCCATTACGTGCAATCTTAGAGTAGATGTTTCAGATTCCTCGCCACTTCCTATGAATGGCAGATTGAGTAATTGGTTGCGGAGTAAGAAGCAACAATTATTTTATAAGAACCCAATCGACCGATCTAGCAGTATTTTTGTTTATGAGAATTGAAAAATATATAATCACGAAGTTAACTGTAACCATTTCCTGGCGCCCAAATTATTTAGAAATTCGGAAACTGGTTACGTGAAATATCTTTTGAAGCAGGATTTTAAAAATAGGTGAAACGTTATGGAAGATCCCACACACGCCGATAGCTCGAGGGAATGTTTCAATATTAAAGAATTCAATATTTCAGAATTGTTAGGTCATAAATGCATATTTTTGAAAGCATATTTCAAGATTTTTAGGGCATCAAAATCCTCTCCCTAGTAATGTGAATATGGGGAAATTTTCTTAAATGTGAAAGAGTATGGAGAGCATGGCATTATATGTTCAGACAAAGAGTTTCGTGTAATTCGTATTAAAACAAGGATATTTGGAGAATATTAAATAATTACTATTATATATTTTTCGATCTATTTGCATTTGTTTGCCAACGCTATCAGTACTACTGCATTGTAAAATGTACATGCCAAACGTGTATTGTTGCTTTAAAGCAGCGCTGTCAACAACGCGCTATAGCGTCAGCGGCTGCCGCCGGCGCCTCCGCCGCTGGTGGTTCGTATTATTAATTAACATTTAATTATCTTACTTTCTCACAAACTGCTTATGCAGAATATTATACGGATAAAATACGCATCGGATATGTTCGTGAATCCACCGAATTCCTTACACACTGTATTCAATGCCAGAAAAATATTTTCATTTACATTTTTAATACAAAATCTATTTATCACACTTCGTTTCGGAGATAAGTGATATTTGAAGTGTAAGAGACACAGAAATTGTGACGTAATATTACATAATGATAACATTACAATATTGAGAGAAAGAAAATGCTTTTGTGGTTTCTCTAGTTTACGAAATTAATTTAATTAATTAATTGAATTTTTAAAATTTTAATTAATTTTAATTAATTAATTAAAATAATTTTGAATGACGGCATATTTTTTTGTGGTAACCGATTATGTTAGTGTCAGCTTAAGAGAGGTCCCATCACCACACCACGGTAACAATCTTCACCCTAACCAACAATGGTAAACACAACAATGACATCGACGACTCCACTGTATCTGTTTCTCCCACCTCCACCGCAGACGCCAATTCCGCAACAATCACCATACCATAAACATCATCACCAAAATCGCCATAACCAACGGAGACGAAGCAGTTATTGCAATCTTTCGCTTCTGTCACAACCATTATGATGTGAAAACTAAATATTTCAAGCAAATATCAACACAAATTTGACAATTATAACTGCTTTTCATACAGCTAAATCATGTTCCAAAAATAAGACGTAATTCACAGAAATACAGCTACCGTCTTGCGGCGCGGAATGCCATTGTTGCATTCCATCTGATATTCCCTGAAGGTTAGCAATTTTTCTTTCTTACTACATTTAAATTGTGTTTTTAAAAAAGAAAAGAGAATTGGGCTAACTTTAATTAAGGTTTGCGGATTGTTTGAAATAAAATGCATCAACGCACTGAAAATGCAAATACATTCTTCGCAACACGGACAAAAATATGGATTATCAAATAGGCTTTAAATAATTTCTAACCGAATAATTTGTAAGCGTGTAACAAAATGCAAGAAACAAACAAATATGAAATAATGTTTTACAAATTCCAACTTCAGCTGCCTGGGACGTTCACGTTCCTATTACGATCACGAAATGCAGGAAATTCGTAGCGGGCGACTATGTTTAACGTCAAAGTACACAAAAATACTCTTATTATTGAAAAATTCAAAATGACTTTATTTGAAGCTGTTTTTGATGAACACATTTCATGAAAAAACTAGTAGTGTTAAACGGAATTTAATATGTGTATGTAATATTATTTATACCACAATTTCTCTTCGGATTAACACATCTCAGTCATCATTTTTTGTAACACTCATTTGAAATCCTAGAACATTTGGTAAGAAAATTAAATCAATTCTAGCGGAAGAGTTTTTATTCAAAATTTGAAATGAAAATCTATTTCTGTCATTGAATTCATTGCATAAGGTATACGGTATATTCACGAACATGTCCGACGACTTTTTTAGCATTACCATATTCTTCGTAAGCAGTATGCGAGGAAGTAATTAATTAAAAGTTATAAAATAATACGAATAAACATTATGGTATTGTCAAATTCTACAAATATATAAAGTATTCGTTTATATTACAGCGAACGAAAGGCAACCGTCATTATCTGCTTCTGTTATCAGTGCGGCGTCAAATAATGGGTTACAAGCAACAATGACCACTCATATATTCGTTTTCATATTTAACAAAATTAATGGTCGCAATTTAAAATTTTAAAAAATGAATGTAATGTAAATATAATAAATAATACCGTGAAATATGTAATAATACACAAATTCTCACTTACGTAACATCCAACTGCTTAGCGCCATCATTAATTTTATGTTCACGAAGCGCAGTAAATTTGGAACAGGCGACTTGTTTGTAACCAAATTATACAAAAAATAATCGTATTTTCAAAAAATTCGACATGACCTTAGTATTTGAAGATCTGTTTTTTATGAACACATTTCATTTAGAAAAAATGTATCTTCATAATTGTAGTTGTAGGGAGATACCGAAAAAAAAATTGATTTTTTTTCAATTTTAGAAAAATCAAGGCTTGCAATCGAACATTCAACCTATACCATTTTCTTAAACATTTTTTAGACTATTCAACAACAAAATTTAAACAAAATCGATGAAGCCATTTTTTTAAATGTTGAAAACGTAAAACGTCTTAGGGACTACATGTAAAGTACTCCCCAAAATTAAAATATCAGTTTCAAATTCAAGGGGCCGCGACATCAGTCAGATCGATTCATTAATATCAATTTTGGAGACAATCGGCAGAACGGTTTAGCCGCTAGCAATGTTCACAGATACACAGACGTTTAGTCGTCAACCGTTTTTTTTCGCATTACACAACTCTCTCTTCTTAAGACGTTCCTTCCTAAGCGCGAGAAAGTATAAAGACGTATCAAAACGTATGGATACATTTGAAAATTTGGTGATGATAAACAATCGACAACGAATTAATACATTAGTCAATTCGGGTATTCTTGTCTTACCTCTGTAAGTATCGGAGCTCATCGACACGGGGCAAAAAAAATCAAGTAAGTGCTACAGAATTGACACAGATTTTCCTGTATTAAATTTTCTATTTTCTTTGGTCTCGGCTAGCTATTCGTTCATGTCACATACTCTTGTCAGCTCCCTTCTATCGCCTCCCAAAGTAATTTTTTTGACATTTTCTTAATTTTTCGGCAAGAGTATGTGTCAAGTCCGAATAGCTAGCAGAGACAAAAGGGAAATAGGAAACTAATACGGGAAAGGCTCTGCCATTCTGTAGCACCACTAGTTTCTTCTTAAATATTCTTGTAAGAATAGAACAAAACACACTTATAAAGTTGGCATTAGTCCTATTTCACGGTTAAATCTGAACTTTTGAAAATTGCGAAAGTTTGAATTTTGTCAGCGTCTTCGTACAACTACAAAATTGAAGATGAAAGAGTTTACCTCGAAATAAAATTTGTTTACCAAAGTGAGTTCTTTGATTAAAGTCATCTAAATTTTTTGAAAATTTTAGTAGTTTTGCGCAGTATTGCGTGCAATATGTGCAATTTTAAAAAATAACAAAAACAAGATTTTCTTAAAAACGGCTTCCAAATTTTTTCTTACAACTTTTGGTAGGGATAGTGATAATTGTACTCAATAAGATGATATAAACGCCATATTGCTCTATTCTTTTCTTTTTTTTTCTAAAATTACAAAAATTTAATTTTTTGACTTGCCTTTTACGTAGGTAATATTTACATTAGGCGGCGATTTGTTAACATTATTATATTTACGAGTACATGTGCTTTAAATAATGCCAAGTAAAGTTTCTCGAGATTTCAAACCGTTTTCCGCGAAAACTGGATCAAAATTTCGCATTTCCAGAAACGCTCAAACGCCGAACGGATAGAGCTATAGCACTCTTTAATAAGACGTAAAGTTCAATTAGGGGTATTTTTTTGTGTTTTGCAAAAATTACACAAACATAATTTTTTTTGAAACATGTCTCACATCTTTAATATGCACATTACCAAGCAATGACTTCAAATGACTTCAAATGAAGTTTTTTAAAAACTCCACATTTTTTTGTGAAAAAGAGCTCCAAATTTCGCATTTTGAGTAGCGCTTAAACGCCATTTTATTTTAAAAAAGGCTCCAAATTTTTTAAAGAAAATTGCCTTTAGGACGAGGTTTTAGTGTTATTTAACATTCTAAAAGTAATATTTCCGTTCTACTATTAGTAAACTGGAAAATTAAGAAAAATGTCAAAAAATGAACTTTGGGCGGCGATAGACGGCAGGCTGGCACCAGTATGTAGCAATTCCGAATAGCTAGCTCAGGCCCCAGTAAATAGAAAAACTAATACGGGAAAGTCTGTGCCATTCTGTAGGACCACTATTTCAAAGTTTGTTTACACATGGCTCCAAGCTGTTTCTTCAATTTTTTTCAATCGAATAAAGCAGGCTTGTAAAACTGGCGAAGAGATCCGATTTTTTGTGCATTCTCTGAATTTACAAAACATTAAAAAAGATTAAATTTTTTCCTCATCTTTCTACAATTGTAATATTAAAGATAGAGATTTTTTTCGAAATAAAATATGCTCTTCAAAAGTAGATATTTAAAGAACATCACGTACTTTCTTTTTTCAAAATATGAATAGTTTTTGCGAAATACTGCGAATAATAATAAACCGGTTTGAAATAGTTTTTTTTTTTCAAAAACTGCTCCAATTTGTTTGAAGCTTTTACTCGTACACTGGCGGAGTAAGCTTATAAAAATGGAACAGGTACCATTGTAGTTGAATTCACAATTGGGTGGACAATGCCAACATTCTTGGTATTGCCAGCTGTGCTTTTACACACTCATAAAATGAATCGGTAATTAATCGTTATCTTCATTCATGATATTTAGTGATTTAATGCCCTTTCCAATATAACCAATTATACAAGGAAAAACACATGTGTACGGCACTATCAAAAGAATTACTAAACATTCACTTCAATTTAACGATGTTTGCAATATTCAGTGAATGGCGAAGTAAAAGAACGTAATCAACATTTAAAGAACATGATTGTTTTTTTCTCGATGTAGTTTGCTCAGAGTAATGTCTTTGGGAAACCTCATTTTCCGCCTAAAAATAATGTTCTCGTTGGTATTATCTTAATTGATATTGACTTACTAATTTCAACATTCGTTCGTTCTTTAGGAGACCAACTACATAGTCAGAATTAACTTGCGGTGTGCCACGATATTCATTAGGTCGTTAGTATTCTTTCTAATACTGTATTATTTTTTAAAAAGATTTGTTTTATAAGGTCGCATTAACTATGAATTCAGATGCGACGACAATGAACAATAAGACAATACAAACAAAATGTAAACCCCATGAAACAAACAAGGAAATACGTCTACAAATTCCAGAAGTCTATTTGAAACCTTGACCTATTGATCTCCTGAATACAAGCAGACTTTCTATTTTCTGTTTTCCTGGCATTATATGATACAATTGTCATGATTATAATTCCTTATATTAATTACACTGCTCAACAAAAAAAACTTTTTTTCACTTGCCCAGGATTTTGCAACGAATTTACAGTAAATCGGGTGCGCTGAATCCAAATATGTCATTAGTTTTGATGAATTGGCTCTAGTTTTTGTGCTGTGAACATTGTAATGAATGATACTATCACAAAACTCACAGCACCTAATGTATAATAAATATCTATCGTTATACAAACACTGTTGTTTTTTCATTTTAAACATTGAATATCGCATTATTTTCAGTATACTTTGAGCTTCGTTTTATTATTATATTTTATTATATAGGAGCGAATATTTTGTCAACAAAACTCGAAAAAAAACCTCTCTTTTCTGTATTCAAAATTCGACTAGAATATGGTTTAGGATAGAGACCACAGAATTATGGAAACGTGCAACAAAATTCACTTCTCCCCATAGCTCGTCATACGCAGTTTTTAACTGTTTTTTGACGTAAATAAATAATAAAAAAAATTATTACATTTTCGTTACAAAACAATGAGTTCTTCAGGAAGACCTTCTTTGAACGACTTTAAAGTATTTGACTACATTTGTGGGGAATTTACGCAAAAAACAGAAAAGAAATATTACAAACTTTGTAGAAAAATATACAAAACACATTTTGGTATAAAATTGGGTGATCAAGATATCGTGGGCTACTGATGTGGTATGCAAAAACTTGTGTAGAGGTCTCTCTGTCAGTGGAAAACAGAAGAGTTTAAAATGTCGTGTACTGATGGTATGGCGGGAGCCCTAAAATCATGATGATTGTTATTTCTGTTCTGTGACCGTAAAATCCTTCAATCGCTACAAAATAAAGAACAGGGAGTACCCTGATTTGAAATCAGCAAAGCGACCTGTGACACATGGACCTGATGTTCACCACACTCACTGGAAGTTCTGTGTCTGATAGTGTGGATATACAGATTCTGGGGTGCAATTCAAGAGTTATCAGTGGCAGTAAATACGATGGAAGTGTTGTTACAAAAGAGCACTTCTGCCAAGATAAGCTCAGTGATTTAATACGTGACCTCAGTTTGCCAAACAAAGTAGCTGAACTTTTAGCATCCTGGCTAAAAGAAAAGAAATATCTGACACTGGAAGCGAATACAACATTTTTCCTGCTTATTGGTACAGGCTTTGTCATAGTTGTCAAGAACTTTTTTGGGTAATCATAAAGCAGAAAAAGTATCCAAAACTGGTGCCAGACTTGCTTTGAAACTTTCAAAATTTGGGTCCAACTATGAACATTAAGGTACACTATTTCCATAACCATCTAGACAAATTTCCAGAAAATCTTGGCAATATGTGTGAGGAACAAATCGAACGGTTTCCATCAAGAATAAACGGTAATGGAGTTAGATATCAGGGCAAATGAGATAGACAATCTCAGACTACTACTGGATCCTCAACTTGATTGCCCTAATTTGCCACATAAAAGGATATCATACAAATGTTTTATAATTATTTGCAGGCTGTAAATATAAATATATTGACTACATTAATATTAAATATTTCAAGAGTTTAATTTTGTATAAATAGGCACATCTGGTGACATTTAGTTCAAGTTGTATGCATTTTACGAATAGCCTGTACTCAATAAAATAATATTTTTCGATGCGATTTCATTATCTCAAAAACTAGAGCTAATCTACCAAAACCAATGCCATATTTGGAATCTGTGCATTAAACATACCCTAAAATGGATTTAAATTGTTAGGCAAGAAAATGAGTGTTGACCAGTGTTATTAATCCTTACACAATTTTTAATATTATTATTCTTTAGTTATTATTATTATTATTATTATTTACTATTCACTCTATTATTGGTCATACTTTATATTATTGAGGAAAGTACCCGAACCCGGGCCCGGTTCCTAATGCGAGCTCCTTGATGTGCTGTTGCATATTGGAAACGTTGCCACACCACAGCCTAGTCAAGTGGTGGTGTCTTATCTTCACTTGTTGCCGATCAATCGGCCATTAATGCGAACAGTGAAAAGTGAACGTTTCTTCAAGTGCTTATTCTCAGTTGTCTGATTTCGATACTTCAGCGGTAAGTCTTCTAACCCTTACATTATTTCGAAGGGGGCATTACATATTAATGGCATTTAGAATATAAACGCGCTGGTGCCTTACCAGGGCGCCCCAAAGTTTCTTAATACGGGCCCCCAATTTTCATCTTGTAAAATAAAAACAATTAAGAGTTTTGGCATTTTTATACCTTATAAGGTTTATAATAAGCAAGAGTGTACTCTGAAGCCTATCAGTTAGAGAGGGCAGGAAGAAAAAATATGTCAAGAGACAATTTCAGAATTTAATCCCAGAGAAGTCGAATAGAGAGAGATTTAAAGGAATTCTGATGTTAAACAAAAGGCAAAAGGAAGATTCCACAACCGGCGAGGAATCGAATATTTCCTCAGGCTCAGTTTTACTAGGGATATCTCCCCGCACAGGTTAAGAAGACCCAGTTTGCTTGTTTTTCAGTGTAATTTTTTTAGAGGGCTGAAGGAGAACAATGGACGATGTGCTTGAACTCGTGTAGAATGTGTGGGGACGGAAAAAGATTATATTCGTGATTTTTGTCGCACTAGAATATATAGGACTATGCGCAAACACACATCAGATAATTTTTGATGGATAAGATATTAATCTTGTATTTTTGTAAAATTATACTCAATCCGATCTATTTGCAGTTAAGTGAAGTCTTAGGCCATTTGAATCTATTTGCAGTTATTTCATTTGTTTTTATTCATTTCTTAAAACGTGTGCGGGGGGTTCACATTAGGAAATCTTTTTTTAAATATCCACAAAATGTAATGTTCACGGAAAAAATATTTCATTCTTAAACTACTTAGCTAATAATTTTAAGAAGAATATTACATTTTTATAATTAAGCAAAGTATGCATTGCCTACAATTTGATTTAATTGTGCAGAAAATTGGATTTAAAACTACTCGAAAACAAATTGGGACCCGGGTCTGGGTACTTGCCTCTACCATTAAATTCTACCAATTTCCGTTTACTAGATTCAATATTTGATTTTAGGATTTCTTTTTTCCATAACTAATGGATGACAATTATTTCTTGCTTCAGCACGACATGCCCTTGCATGGTGTCGCTTTGTCGGCTACGTTATCGTAATTTTAAGGAGCTTGAAAAAATCCAAAATATTAGATCGAAACGTTTGCTTACGAACATTTTTACTTTCCCGTATACGTACGTATGCATTAGATGTCTCGTATTAGATGTAGGTTGTTGAAGTAATGATAATGTAAATAATACAAACTAGTGGTGCTACAGAATGGCACAGACTTTCCCGTATTAGTTTTCTATTTTCCTGGGTCTTCGCCAGCTATTCGGAATTGCCACATACTCTTTCTTGCCAGCTACCATCTATCATCGCCAAAAGTACATTTTTTGTCATTTTCTTAATTTTTCGGTTTCCTATTGGTAGAACAGAAACATTAATTTTAGAATATTAAAGAACACAAAAACCTAGCCGTAAATGGCTATTTTCTTTTAAAAATTATGTGCGGTTTAAGAGAAAATGGCGTTTTAGCACTACTAAAAATGCGAAATTTGAAGCTCATTTTCACAGAAAATTTTTGAGTTTTCAAAATACTTTATTTGAAGTTATTTAAAGCACTTACACTCACAAATATAATCATCTTTACAAATTGCGGATAATGTGCATATTAAAGATGTGAGAGATCTTTCAAAAAATTTACATTTATATAATTTTTGAAAAAAACAAAAAAAACTCAAAATAAACTTCACGCTATACTAATGAGTGTAATTAGCACTATCCGCTACAAAAGTTTCAAGAAAAAAATTGCAGCCATATACGAGAAAATGACGTTTGAGCATTTCTGAAAATGCCGAAATTTGAGCTACTTTTCACAGAAAACGGTAGTGTTTTCGAGAAACTTTACTTGACATTATTTAAAGCATATATACTTGTAAATATAATAATGTAAAAGAATCGCCGATAATGTAAATATTAACGACGTGAGGGACAAGTAAAAAAATTTACATTTTTGTAATTTTTGAAAAAACCAACCGATAGACCAAAATGGCTTTTATGTCATTGATAGAGTACATTTACCACTATCCCTACCAAAAGTTTAAAGAAAAAATTTGCAGCCGTTTTTGAGAAAATTTTGCTTTTGTAATTTTTTAAAATTGCACAATTGCACGCAATATTGCACGAAAACTACCAAAATTGTGAAAAACATTTACATGACCTTTATTAAAGAACTCAATATGCAGAACAAATTTTATTTGAAGAAAAAATCTCTATCTTCAATTTTGTAGTTGGAGAAAGACGCCGAAAAAAATTCAAACTTTCACAATTTTCGAAAATTCAGAGCTGTACGTGAAAATCGGACCTATGCCATGTTAAAAAGTGTATTTTACTCTATTCATACAAGAAATTTAAAGAAAAAATTTGGAGCCGTTTTTGAGAAAATGTTGAAAATCCCCGGGGGGCTTCATATAAAGTACCCCCAAATTTTAAAGAATCTTTTTCAAAATCACAAAGCTTCGACTAGAATCAGATCGACTGGGGAATACCAATTTTCAAGAAAATCGACCGAACGGTTTAGGCGCTAGCGTTGACCACAGACGGACAGACGGACGGAATGCCGTCAATCGATTTTTAAGTATAAAGAAGCAACAAATCATGGATTTTGACCACACCACGAGATAGAGGATTTTTTTTCTTAATTTAGCAACTGGTTTTATCCACTTATTCGTTTTCACGGCCCGGCAATTAATTTTTTTTCCGCCGAAAATTGGCCATTTTTTCGCGCAGCATAACATAACTTTCCCTATACTACGTATATCACTCCGTGTATACGTACGTATACGGGAATGTAAAAAGGTGCGTCAGTGAGACAAGAGAGGAAAATCCTCAGACTATTATAAATAACGCAAGAAAGGTCAAAACAATTTTGAACTCTCCAACCAACCAATATATAGATACTATGTAGTGCAAAACAACCATGTATAAAAATTGTTCTGTCGACAATAAACGCTACTTAAACACGGAGTGATATACGTAGTATAGGGAAAGTTATGTAAAGCTGCGCGAAAAATGGCCAATTTTCGGCGGAAAAAAATTAATTGCCGGGCCGTGAAAACGAATAAGTGGATAAAACCAGTTGCTAAATTAAGAAAAAAAATCCCCTAACGCGTGGTGTAGCCAGAAACCCTGTTTTCTAGGTCCTTGATACCGAAAACCCAATTGAAAGGAAAACGTCCGTCTCTGCGTCTGTGAACACTGCTAGCGCCTAAACCATACGTACGATGTCTTCCAAATGGATATTCTCAAGTCGATCTGATTCTAGTCAAAGCTTTGAGATTTTGAAAAAGATTATTCAAAATTTGGGGGTATTTTATATGAAACCCCCCTGGGATTTTCAAAATTTTGTCAAAAACGGTTCCAAATTTTTTCTTTAGATTTCTTGTATGAATAGAGCAAAATACACTTATTAACATGGCATAGGTTCGATTGTCACGGATAACTCTGAATTTTCGAAAATTGAGAAAGCTTGAATTTTTTTCGGCGTCTTTCTCCAGCTACAAAATTGAAGATAGATTTTTTCTTCAAATAAAATTTGTTCTTCATATTGAGTTCTTTCATAAAGGTCATGTAAATGTTTCTCAAAATTTTAGTAGTTTTCGGTGCAATATTGCGTGCAATATGTGCAACATTAAAAAATTTCATAAACAAGATTTTCTCAAAAACGGCTCCAAATTTTTTCTTTAAACTTTTGGTATGGATAGTGGTAAATTTACTCTATCAGATGACATAAAAGCCATATTGGTCTATCGGTTGGTTTTTTCAAAAATTAAAAATATTTAAATTTTTTCATATATTTCTCACGTCGACAATATTTACATTAGCGGCGATTTTTTCAAATTATTAACGAGTACATGTGCTTTAAATAATGTCAAGTAAAGTATCTCGAAAAACACTACCATTTTCTGTGAAAAGTAAGTCAAATTTCGGCATTTTCAGAAATGCTCAAACGCCATTTTCTCATATATGGCTGCAAATTTTTTCTTGATACTTTTGTAACGGATACTGTTCATTACACTCTTTAGTATAGCGTAAAGTTTATTTTGAGTTGTTTTTTTTCAATAATTACATAATTGTAATTTTTTTGAAAGATCTCTCACATCTTTAATATGCACATTACCAGCAATTAGTAAACATTATTATATTTGTGTGTGTAAGTGCTTCAAATAACTTCAAATAAAGTATTTTGAAAACTCAAAACTTTTCTGTGAAAATGAGCTTCATATTTCGCATTTTTAGAAGCGCTAAAACGTCATTTTCTCTTAAACGGCACATAATTTTTAAAAGAAAATTGCCATTTATGACTAGGTTTTTGTGTTCTTTAATATTCTAAAATTAATGCTTCCGTTCTACCAATAGGAAACCGAAAAATTAAGAAAATGACCAAAAAAATGTACTTTTGGCGGTGATAGATGACAGCTGGCAAGAAAGAGATTGTGGCAATTCCGAATAGCTAGGAAGACCCAAGGAAATAGAAAACTAATACGGGAAAGTCTGTGCCATTCTGTAGCACCACTAGTTCCATTGTCTTCTCGTGAATTACTTGTTTCGCGTGTTTTAATTATTTAACTGGTGTATAATCCCATCAATGAAAAAATAAAATACACTGATCGTATGTTTTGTTTGTTTATATTCGGCCCGTGTACTGGCCTACTAGCAGCGTCCCGGCCTTGCGGTCATAGGGGTACGTGTGGTTACCACGAATACATCCCCACGCAGTATTCGGGTCTCATCAATATGAGAAGTGAATTTTCTCATCGTCACACAGCAACATATACTGGGACATTGCAAGGAAAACGCACACTATAATCTTGCCCGATCGGGAATCGAAGTCGGGGTCGCGATATGTATGTATGTGACTGAATTATGTTGATATGCTACTAGAACACTTTTCAATCTCTCTCCACATACACTAGGTTAGAAGGCTAGATGAAATGTATTTAGGTGTTTTAAACCATTATTTTTTTGATTCTTAATTTTCAATTCACTGAATGGTAGTCAAAACATTCACATTTTTCATTACCTGAGCACACATTTATTCATCAAAACAGTAACTGAATAACACTTGGAGCGAAGGAAAACCTATAATGCATCTACACAACTCTTCTAAAAATTATAACTTCTTTACAATTATACATTGTCACAATTACGAGCGCAAATCAAGATTGAAGTTCGTAAATGCTTGTAATGATTTATCGTACTCACTACGACGAACATCAGATCGCCTATTTTCGTGCGTACCACTCTCTCGTGTTAAGATGATAGCAAAGAAAGGCCATGACCCCCCACCAAATTTTATCTCGTTCTCAGGGCTGATCATCAAACGGGGTACCCCAAATGCCTTTCCACTATCTATGGAGCGCACAAAATCGAAAATCGAATCCAGGGGTTAACGGCGTTAGTGGTAGTGCTATTTTTTGGCGTATTCCGAAACAAGATCACACTAATGAAAATATGAAGTACGGTCACAATTTAATTAGTTTAATCTTTTAATGCGTTTCGAACGTGTTAAAGCAATGTCCAGTGTGTAAAGCTAGTTCCAATCCATGTTTTATTAGTTCTTGATGCCGAATAATCGAATAACAACAAAACGTCTGTCCGTCTGTAAATAACGCTAGCAACTAAACTGTTCAGCCGATTTTCTCCAAAATTGATATTTCGAAATCAATCTGGCTGATGTCGATGTCCATTGAATTTGAAATTGATATTTTAATCTTGGGGGTACTTCACATGAAGCCCCTGGGACATTTTTCAAATTAAAAAAAGTCTCCATCGTTTTTTATTAAATTTTGTTGTTGGATAATGTGAAGGACGTTTAAGAGAATGGCGCAGATCTCATGTTGATTGAAAACTCTGAATTTTCGAAAACTGCTGAAAGTTCAAAACTTCTTCGGCGTCTTCCTACAACTACAATTGCGAAGACAGATTTGTTCTAATGAAATCTGTTCCTTAAAGATAGATTTTGAAATAAGGTTATGTACAATTCTTCGAAAATGTGAGTATTTTTCTCGTAATTTGACGTGAGAATACGGGTAGAAAGCACGTAATTTAGCACCACTAGTTCTCGAATGTAAGCCACCCCCTTTCTTAATGAAATATGCTCACCAAAAACAGATCTTCAAATAAGGTCATGTTGAATTTTTTGAAAATATGAGTAGTTTTCCTATAATTCTCTGACAAACATAATAGCCCGCTCGGAATTGACTGCGCTTCGTTTCCGGCATCTTCTTACAACTACAATTGTGAAAATACAATTTTTTCTCTATGAAATGTATTTATCAAAACTACATCTTCAAATAAGGTCATGCTTTTTGTTTTGGAAATACGAGTAAGTTTTTCTATTGTGATATACCAATATATTATATATTTTGACAGTAACATTTGCTGTAAATGGGTTGGGTTAAAAGGGTCTGCAAATGGCAATATACCGCCTTAGCAACGCCGGCGTAGTGGTTGGCAAGGTCAAGAAACTGCATTCAGGCCTTGAATAGGTGGGGCGCTGTCTAGAAAGACGTATAAGATAATTTGGGATTGGTCTAGAAAGGAATGACTATCGAGGGCGTGGCTACTTGATTTGGTAAGAAATGGATGGATTGGCTAAGAGAGAATTGACTGTCAACTCCTGAGAATAGACTGTCGAAGTTTGTCGTTTTGTTTAAAAAAATAAGAATGAAGGATGGATACCGAGGCGTTGAGGTCTAAAAACGTGGGAGTAAATGACATTCTGATAGAGGCCGTCGAATGGTACAGATCGCTCGCGAGTTTAATATTAGGGGAGTGGGACTTGTAAGTTTGACGTGAGAATCAATAGTTTTCGGACTCTGAAAGTTGGTGTGCAGCAGTTAAATTCGCTTAGGACTTTGAAAGTTTTTTTATATTGCGGTTTTGGACTTTAATGTTTTACCACGTAGTTGGGGAGAACTAGGAACTGTGAATATTAAGAAAGAACCGGTAGATATTCTAGGCAGTGAGGGCTGGATTCGTCGGCAGCGTCGCAAGATTAGAAGAGAGAAATTGGACTTGGGATTATCAGCATTCAAGTGAGAAGATACTGCGGGGCGCCGTCGGTCAAGATCGCGTTTAGATAAGTACTGCAGTACAAAAGTTTTCTTTTAAAACGAGGGTCATGACCTAAAGGCAGAACAATTGTCAATAGAAGTCAATAAATTGTTAAATTTTTCTTTCGGAAATGAAAAGATGATTTTCATTTAGTCAATCACAAATGATAAGTAGTTAGAGATATATTTAATTATTTCCTTTCAGATTCCTCGCCATACTGTATAGTTGGCAGATCAAATAATCGGCTATCTAGGCGATAGCGATTATCCATTACGTGACCCATTGACCCAGCTAGCCATCCATTCGTTAAGATTAGCTGTGGAAGCATTGGTTTTAATTATCAATTATCGTAACCTGTTCCTGGCGCCCATAGTTTTCTATAAATTCGGAACGGGTCACGATTATAACAGTCCTAAGGTAAATGATGTCATTTAAAACAGCACGATCTCGTAATAATTTATGACGAGACATTGTTGGTACATTTCACTATAATTTCGTTATAATCATAATAGCCTGCTGCAAATTTACTGAGCTCCAGACAGCTGGATGCGTCGTAAATTAGAATTTGCGATTTTGTATATTATTTCTTCGTTCGTTTCTTACATTCGACCTTTAGTTATACATTTACACATTCATCTTTTATAAATTATTTATTTAGAAATATTTGAAATAAAAATTGCTAGCTCTTTAAGGAAGTATCGACAATGCAGGGAATGCAACAATGGAATTCCGTTTCGCTTTCGCGAATTTCTGTGAATTACGTGTCATTGTTGTGACTTGATATAGCTGTGTGATATCAGGCTTCTTATTCCAATACAAGTTTACAAACCTTTTGCATTATATTTTTTGCAGTAGTAGAATTCACATAGTTTTGACAATACTGCGATGGAAACAGTGAGTTAGAGCGTAGGCTTCCGCGGCCGGAGTCAATATAAGTTGGCTGTCCGGGTGACGCCGCGTCCATGGCAAAGGTGCCGACGTTTCGGTCGCCATTCTGCGATCTTCCTCAGGGCGTAATGCATTAGGCCCTCAGGCATTACGCCCTGAGGAAGGTCGCAGAATGGCGACCGAAACGTCGGCACCTTTGCCATGGACGCGGCGTCACCCGGACAGCCAACTTAATATAAACAGTGAGTTGTTCGCTTCTTGGTTGAACTGGACGTTTTGAAATAATAGCTAAGACGTTAGTAGCGCAGAAAGTGCAATATTTCAATCCTACGTAGCTGTATCCAATAACACGGGAAAGTATGTGCAGTTGTAGCCTCACTAAATTTCTCTAATTTTTTTGAAAGAATATAGTAAAGTACATATAAAGCAGGCAAAGGTCCGATTTTCCCTGTTATCTGTGAAGTTTAGAAAATTGCATAATATTGACATTTTTCGTCTGCCTACAATTGCAACTAGTGCTACAGAATGGCACAGCCTTTTTCGTATTAATTTCCTAATTTATTTGGTCTGGGCTAGCTTTTCGGTCTTCTCCATCCTTTTACCAGCAACCATCTGTTGCCGCTCAAATTACATTTTTCTTAAATTTCTGAATTTTTCAGTTCTCTAATGATAGATGTGAAATATTAATTTTAAAATATTAAGGAAGAGTAGAACCTCCTCCTACAGTATCAGCAAATAATATAAAGCAAATACAAAGTAAAATTAAAGATACAGATTTTTCCTTCAAATGAAAGTTGTTCTCCAGAATCTGTTCTTTCATTAAGGTCATGAAAGTTTTTTTAGAACTTTTACTCATTTTCACGCAATATTAAATGTAACATGTGCAATTTTAAAAAATATCAAAAACGAGATTTTCTCAAAAACACCTCCAATTTTTTTTAAATTTTTGGTAGTGATTTTGCCAAACGTACACCTGTGAGATGACATTAATACCATTTTGCTCTATTCTTTTGTTTATTAAACAATTACAAAAATAATTTTTGTCTATACTCATTTTCACGTCGTGAAGGCACAATGAGCTCTTATGGACAATTGTATTCTTACGGAAGAATCTCGTGCACTGATGCCAAATAGTGTTGTTGCAAAAGTAAGAAGAAAAATAGTCTTTAGAGAAAATGACGAGGAATACGATGGTAATCATGAAAAATGAGCCATTCATTTCCTTTTAAATTAAAGTAATAAAAACGCTGGATTTCTGCGGAACTGACTTTTTAAACACCTTTTTATTCAGACCGTTAAAACATATCGAAAAATTGGTGGAATGATTCTGGAAAAAAATCGATACAATATTTCAGTTACTTCAGCTGGAAAAGATGCTTTCATTTTATCAAAATGCTAAAACATGTTCCTTTAAAAAAATGAATTGTCAACGAAAAGGTGCGAATTTTTAATTTGTGCTTTAAAATATATCGTCGCTGGAAAATTTTCGTTCTTGAAGTCCAATTAAAAACTTCCAGCGACAAAGTTTTGGGTAAAATTATGAAATTATTTTCTATCATTATCCAAAGGTCTTCTGATGCATTACTTCTGTTTATTTGACGTTTGTTTTAAAGTTGAGCCTGCGCGACGTGGGGCTTGACGAAAAGACAAGGCAGAGATGGAGGATGTGTCACCCATAGGGCTGAAACGAACTGTTTATGTGATGTCATCAGCGGAAGAGACCTTCCAAATCAATACGTGAATGATCACCAGAAGCTATTTCGAGAATTTCAAATTGCTGGATATTCTGGTTAGTCGATTTTTGCTGGTGGATGTGAGTGAAGATGGTGGATGTGCAGTGTTAAAGAATAGGTAGTGCGAGTAGTAAATTAGTGAATCGCGTAGTGGATTAATTTTAAGAGATCTAAATTGATCGTAGGGAAAAGAGTGAAAAAATTAAGTGGTAAAAATATGTTCAAAATACTCGAGGACTTAAAAGGAACACATCCAAAAACGGAGTCAATCAGAGCAAGAGGCATAAGCAGACATTCCTTCTTTAGAATGAAAACGGAAAATGACAATGAAGAAATACCGACCCCGAGAAAAAAAAGCTACGGAAAATGAAGTTCAACGATTTTGTATATATGTTACGTTTCAATTTCCGTGTGTACTCATTTTAAAATATTCCTGCAACAGTCGTGTATATAATGATAGATGTTCATGATAAACATTTACCCAATTCCAAATATTCTACATTTTATCGAATATTGTCAGAAATGGGATTTGAATATGAAAAGCGAGAAAAAAAGACAGAGTCGTAAGAAATTATAGAATAATGTGTCGATATTCATAACTACGAGAAATACGACAGTTTAGAAGTGAGAAAAGTAACATGTACTACGATGAAAGTTGAATTAATGTTGGTCCTAGTGTTTCGTTTATTGCGTAAATTAAATAATCAGTTTTTGACGGCAGAATCAACAATTTACATTTTTTTTCATTTTATAACAATACATATAAAGGGTCTCTTTGTATTAGATATTTACGCTAATAAAAATATGTACTATAATAATAATAACAGTAATAAATGTGCGAGTAAACAGTGTTTTCAGTAGTTGCGTATATTGAGAAAGGTTGCTGTGATTTTGAGAGCAGCCGAATGTGTCGCGGCGGCAACAACGCGCGGACTCTCCATGAGACCCACTGTGTCTTAGATAGATAGATAGATATTTATTATTTCCGCAAGTAGGTTTATGCAACCTGGTGGCGGAACATTAAAATTTACATATTATAATTATGAACTAAATACAATGTAACTTAAAAATTATTTTAAGACAATAATAATAATAATAATAATAATAATAATAATAATAAATTTGCTACTGAATAAAGTCATCTTGAATGATGTAAAGAAACGCAAACGTAATTTGAGCATGGCTTGGATTGATTACCAAAAGGCCTTTGATAGTGTACCACACGATTGGATTTTGAAGACCCTGGAGATCTATCGATTTCATCCTAGACTTATTGAATTTTGGAAGGCTAGTATGATGTCGTGGAGTACCAGGTTACTGATACACAGCGGAAAGGAAGCAGTAGAAACAAAAAGTATTCAGATAAACAGGGGAATTTTTCAAGGAGATTCACTATCTCCTCTGCTGTTTTGCATTAGTTTGATCCCACTATCGAGACAGTTGTCGCAAGCTGACTTTGGTTACAAGCTCCATGGTGATGAAAGGCCATTATCTCATTTGTTTTACATGGATGATCTGAAAGTGTTTGCTAAGAATGAATCGATTCTCTCCCAAATGCTGTTAGTCGTGAATGACTTTAGCAATGACATCTGCATGACGTTTGGTCTTGACAAGTGTGCAAAAATCAATTTAAAAAGAGGGAAACTCACAAGTCTGAGAACATTGAAATTGATACGCACACTGTGATTCAAGATCTTGAACCGGGTAAAACTTACAAATATCTGGGCATTGAAGAATGTGAAACCATCTCGAATGACAGAATGAAAGAGAGAATTCGTAGGGAGTATTATAGGAGAGTGAGACTGGTCCTGCAGTCCGCTCTGAATTCCAGGAATAAAATATCTGCAATAGGTAGTTTGGCGGTACCTGTAGCCGAATACAGTTTTGGACTGGACTGAGCAAGAAATTCGCACCATGGATCGAAAAACCAGAAAACTGCTAACAATGCATCATGTTTCCCACCCTCGAGCTGATATAAATAGACTTTATGTGGCACGTAAGGAAGGAGGTAGAGGCCTCAGACAAATTGAGGCCTCCTGGCACAACGCAATAGTCGGGTTGGGGAAGTATGTAGTCAGCCATCAAGACGACCCTCTAATGAGGCAGGTCATGAAATCTGACCGAAGAATGGGAAACAGAGGCATTGTTAGTGTAGCAAGAAACATTGCGAAGAAAACTAGGCAAGACACGTCGAATAACACAGACACTGAACTTCTGATGCTGCTAAACATGAAGTGTGAGACACAAAAAATGTTAAAGAAATCGTGGAGAGACAAACCACTCCACGGACAATACCTAAAAAGAATGGACAAGGTGCAGATCAATAAAGATCAATCATTTATGTGGCTTAAAAGGGGAAGAATGAAGCCAGAATCGGAAGCACTTGTAATAGCTGCCCAAGATCAGGCCTTGAGAACACGACATTATGATAAAGCGGTTCTCAAAATTTCCCAAGATGATAAATGCCGCATTTGCCAGGAGCAAGTAGAAACCATTGATCATATTGTCTCAGCTTGTCCAATCCTAGCAAACACCGAATACCTGAAGAGACATTTGTCAGAATTCAATTTATATGCAGTTGAAAAAGTTTTTGAAACAACAGTAGTACATCTTACTACGCTCAAAATGATCTTACTTTGCATTTACAGACCTCCAACAAAGCGAGCTTCAGATTATTTCACTTTCTTGGAAAATCTAGAGATAATTCTGAACAAAATTAGTAAACTCTCTTGTAAATCCATTGTTGTATGTGGAGATTTCAATATTGATTTTCTGAGCGAATCCCACGAAAAGAGAAGTTTCTCAATTTACTTCATTCTTTTAATTTAGACATTACAGTGAATGTACATTCACGGAATACGCTTAAATCACAAAAAGCATTAGATCAAATTATAATTAACAAAACCACAACTACATATGAAATAATAACGAATAATCAAGAATACAGTGACCACGATGCACAAATTCTTACAATTACTAAGAACATAAACACTGACACAATAAATAATACACGCATGTGCAGAGCATTCACTAAAGTTAATATAAAATTATTTACGGACTACTTGATGAAGGAATCATGGGACGAGGTTTATAACGCTGTTGACACAAATGAAAAATATAATTTATTTTTCTCCAAGCTTTCAATTCATTTTAACGCGTGCTTTCCTCTTAAAAAGAGAAAATTAAACATTTCAAGCAAAAGTAATACTTGGATCACACAAGGAATTAGAACATCGTATAAAAACAAACGCACGCTTTACTTTATTTCTAAACATCATAACGTATCACCCGGTTTCCATATATACTTCCGAGAATATAAAAGAATTTTAAGAAAAGTAATAGTTCAGGCAAAAATAATGAAAAAATAGTCAGGACAATTTGAGCGCTAGTAACAAAACTAAAGCAATGTGGGATATCGTAAAAAAATACAACCACATCATCTCGATACCTTGTAGAGAATGTTATTTTAAAGGATAATGAAAGAGAAACGAGTAATCCGGAAAAAGTTGCCAATCTCTTCAACAAACACTTTTCCAGAATTGCGTCTGATCTCACGAAGGGACTAAAATCACAAAATTCAACATTTTACACTTCCCAAAAAATTTCAGATACGATGTTTATTCCCGAAACTTCTCCCAACGAAATCCTCAGAATAGTCAGTAAACTAAAAAATAAATATTCATCTGGTTTAGATGAATTTCCGGATTGTTTATTAAAACTTGTGCACCTGCCTTTATACATCCGTTAACTCACATTTTCAATGCTTCTTTATGTACAGGAATATTTCCAGATATTTTCAAAACAGCAAAAATTAAGCCACTTTTTAAAAAAGGGAACAAAAATGATATTCAAAATTACCGGCCAATTTCTCTTTTGTCAGTTTTCTCAAAAATATTAGAAAGGCTTTTCTACTTACGAATGGAAACATTTCTCAGGAAAAACAGAGCGTTTTCAGACTCACAACACGGTTTTAGAAAATCAAAATCTACGGAAACTGCCATTTTTTCTTTTCTCAAAGATGTTGCTTCATCAATAGACCAAAATGAAGTACCCATTGGAATATTCTTAGATCTCTCGAAAGCTTTTGACGTTATTGACCATAAGATCTTGCTCTCAAAATTACCTTCGTATGGAATTCGTGGTATTGCCCTAGATTGGATAACTTCTTACCTTAAACATCGGACTCAAAGAGTAGAAATACCATACTGGCAGGAAAGGACATTACATACTTATATTTCCAATTCTTTGCCAATTGTGCATGGGGTCCCGCAAGGTTCGATCTTAGGTCCTATTCTCTTTCTGTTATATGTAAACGATATGCCCTCGTCTATTAAAAATGGAAGAACGGTTCTGTTTGCTGATGACACGAATGTTCTTTGCAAAAAAGAAACAGTAAAGAGTACAATTTCAGAAGTTTCAAATTGGTTTAATAATAACAAATTAATTGTCAACGAAAGAAAAACTTTTTCAATGCACTTTTGCATCTCAAATCGGAAATTGTATGTTCCATTGAAAATGAACAATATGCAATTAGCTGATGTTGAGGCAACAAAATTTTTAGGTCTTTCAATTCAATCAAACCTCAAATGGAATGTACATATATCAGAATTAAACACTAAATTAAGTTCATTATGCTATGCATTCAGAATTCTTTCAAATTCTGTCAGCCTTCATGCAGCTCGTTGCGTTTATTTTGCAAATGTGCATTCCCGCCTGAGATATGGCATAATATTCTGGGGAAGCTCGTCCTGTAGTATTCAGACCTTCAGATTGCAAAAGAAAATTATTCGAATAATGAAAAAATGCCTTTCACGTGATTCCTGCAAGCCTCTTTTCATTGAGCTGGAAATCTTACCATCCCCTTGTCTATTTATTTACGAATCTGTAATATTTGTCAAAAATGACCTTCTTAACGATGGGAACATATTTTCATGCAATATTGATATTTATAATTACAACACACGCCGTAGATCACGTGCATCAAGTGTCAGTATCAACAACTCAGTACAAGAAATCAACATACAATACATGTACGTTACTTTACAACGCATTACCAGATGACATTAAACAATTAAAGTCGGTACACAAATTTAAGTTAAAAGTAAAATCTTTTCTGCTGCAAAACTGTTTCTATACAATTAGAGACTATAAATAATGTTTACTGTAATAGACTGTTAGACAATATAGACTAAAAATAATGTTTATTGTAATAAAACAATGATATATAATGAATTAGTTTACGTTTGTCTTGTATACATTTAAAAAAAATTAATACGCCTGTAACAAGTAATGTACTTCAGCTTCCGGGTCAATGACCCCCATCTCGATCAGGTTTTTTGTCCAGTTTCCCTGATCCATTGAGCAAATGCTGAGATGGCCCCTTGTTTTGCTTCTGGACGTAAATGTAGCTTCACTGTGCGCACGTTTTGTTGAGCACTCCTTTTGCTTGTACTTCATTTACAGTTGAAATTGATTTTCTATAACTCGGGAAAAAACATTTTTCAAATATTTTATTTTTCTAAAATAATTATTTTCTAAATTCATTTTCTCGTTTTTTTTGTTTTTTTTTTTATAAAATTTCTGGCCCTCAAGAAAATGTGCGCAGATAAATTTCTTTCCCCACACGTCATATACAGTTTTTACTGTTTTTTTGACAAATAAATAAATAAATAAACTTTTTGACATGACAGGGTGTGTAGCTACTTTCACTGGCAGATCTGTACCGCCCTCGACGTTCCAAACACATGCGCCAAGTGGTACGAACACTCACCAAAACCGGTGACGTCTGTTGGATTGTGTACGATATTGTACGACCAACAAATTCAAACTTATCGCACGATAGCGGCAAACAAACCGGATATAGTTATCCGGGATTTGGCGAAAAAAATCGTGTTTACTTATCGATGTTGCTGTACCTTGCGATCAAAACGTTGTTACCAAGGAGGCAGAGAGAAACGTCTTAAATACAAGAGTTTGGAAATCGAGATCAGCCGAATGTGGGGCGTAAAAGCACAGGTCGTCCCGATAGTTATCGGAGCTCTGGGATTTGTTCCGCAAAATTTGAGTAAGAACTTGTCTAAACTCCCCGGTAATTCAAAAGAGTGTGAAGTGCAAGAAATTGCTTTATTTGGAACAGCCCACATTTTGCGTAAAGTATTGTAGAGGCACTGATAGTCACCGGATCTGCTCCTTAGGTAGCTGGTTGCAACCTGGAGTAGATTTTATATTCAGCCGACTCATAAGATCTTTAGTCGTGATGTAATGGAAAAATAATAATAATAATAATAATAATAATAAAAGATAACAATGTTAACAATAAATGCATTAATAAAAATAACCGCATTAATTCTACACTTATGATGTTTCTGTACAGATAATTTATAATAACATATACGACTTTTAATACACTGCACTCCACTTCACTTCACTTCACTTCACTTCTCTTTCTACTTCCGTATTGCACTACACTTCACAACACGTCACCACACTTCAAATACAAATACTATAAACCAATGCATCTAATAATTATCACAATACTAATAATGATAACAATAATTAATAACATAATAATAATAATAACAATAATAAATAATCATTCTAATAAATCTATCTTACTAACTAATAAAATTTACAAATATCATTTGTTAGTTTACTTTTAAATTTATGAACACCTTGAGGAAAGGGTTCCAAGGCTGTCGCAGGCAACTTATTCCAGTCCGTTATAGTTCTATAGTTCTAAGGAAAATTTTCCGACATCTGTTCTCTGTGGCCTGAACTGAAATTTGTGTTTGTGATCCCCTCTACTAAAATACGTGGGTCTACTGAGCCGGATGTGGATATCTTTACACGCTGGATAACCGGCATACGCTTTGTACAAAGCACAGAGTCTTGCCTTAACTCTCCTGATTTCTAGTGACTCCCACTCTACTTTCTTTCTATTGCTTCGGAAAATAAATTTACATGCTCTTCTCTGTACTCTACTCAAATATTCCTTTTGTGAGATTCTGTAAGGGTCCCAACAAATCGTCCCGTATTCCGTCTTCACAACGTGAAAAGCAGTATAGTCTCTCTTGTAGTTAATATTTACATTTCAGACGATTTGTATACATTACTGAATTTGTTAAAACAAATGCTTATTAATTTTTTTAAAAACTCAAACGTTTTCTGTGAAAATGAGCTCAAAATTCCGCGTTTTCGGAAACGCTCAAACACCATTTTCTCAAAAACGGGCT
>JAHLJT010008756.1:2727966-2805109 GCA_031308135.1 Acheta domesticus
TAGAAGGAGGGAAAAGATGAAAATGGTATTTCGGTCGTTTGAAATTTTAAAACAATGTCAAAGGTAGGTATCCAAGTTGACGTACTAAACTTGTAATTCGTTATTCTCTATCAACAGCCCAAACACTAACCTGCTATGAATGCGCTTTTCAAGGCAAACTTCTACACATCGATGGAAGTATTTACTTGTAAAGACCAAATTATTAATTTGCTCTCGACATTTTGTGAAAATGACAACCAAAACCGTTTGAAGAAACTTTATATATTTCTTCTCACTTATTTATTTCATTTAAAGTTTAGTAAACAACAAGGTTATTAGCGACTGTAGCGATATATGATGCTTAGTCAATATTATCTTTGCATTCCCCAAGTGAGCAGTGAGCACACAAGATGCAAGTATTAGAAATGTAATAATTCTCAATATAAGGTTTATGGTTAATACTTCGCAGAGCCCATCTTATTTTCTTAGGACAGTGAGGAGAAAATAAACAAACTAGTGCAGCTACATCACATACTTTCTCGCATTATTTTTAACTTTCTCTATTCTAAACAATTCAGGGTGTTCAACGGAAATGAGAACTGTGCCATTTTAAGCTTGCTTTGCTCTTTCCGAGGAAACGTTTAATAAAAAAATTGGGGTCATATTTGAAAAAAAAATTAATATTGTTCAGATTTCATCTAAAATACCTCCAAAAATTAAAATATCCATTTTAAATTTGCAGAGCCTTGAGTTTGGCCCGATCGATGAGCGAATATCAATTTTGTAGAAAACATCTGAGAGATTTTAAGCGGTAGATTTGACCACAGACAGAAACACTTTTTGCCGTCAATACATATTTCGGTATCAAGGATCAAGGATCCACAAAATGTAGATTCAGACCACTCAACGTGTTAGGTAATTTACTACGTGTATGAACAAGATTTATCAATTCTTTTACACCGGGACCCCAAAATACGAGTTTGTCTGTCGGAAAAGCGCCCATTTAACTGCAGCTGGATTATGATTACTTTCTCTTTACTACTTGGGGTACGTAGTATGTCTAGAAAGTAAATATACAACATCGCAAAAACTGGTGTCGTGAAGACTTAAGTACGCAATGCCTAAGTAATCACAAGATCACTGCAAAATAAAAAGACCAGAATCTTCAGATATACACTACTACTATAGGAGGCTCCAGCGGTTTGTTTCTCAATTAGATATTGAATATTACACCGCTAATTCCTGTCAACATTTTTTTTACAAGTGCCGTTATTGGTCGTTAACTGCTCACCATTATTGAACCAACGTTTTTGAATTGCTAGAGAATGTAAGCGGGCAATTATTTCGGCTTAAGCAATTTTTCTTGCATCGCCTTCACTAATTTGTGTTGACTCATCGCAGATCCACGATGGTTCTCACAGTATTATTAGATATTCATTGGCCAATTATCTTCGAGCTTAGGTAACGTTCTTCAATTTTTTTGTTATAGGTGAAAATGTGGGAAAAGTGAAATGATCGGTCTTCAGTATTTATTTCGACAACTATTTCAGAAATACCTTGAATACCTCTTCAGGATGTACTACTTACAGCAGATGGCCTATGACCTAAGGCAACATCAGAAAAGGCAGCTGTTTTGGAAATCATACTATACCAGATTTTAAATGAAATTATATAATGTCTTGGATTTATTGCGGATAACAGAAAGTGTGTATGTTCCGCCCTAAACATTTTTCTCGTCATCTCCTTTACAGAAGTATAATCGTTTAAGCCGAACTAGCCTTCATTGCTCCTTATACATATAATGTTTTATTTATTCTTCACCCATTTGTACAATCACATGTTGGTTATTAGATGAGTCATTGGAAATACCGAGAATCCATTTGAACCACCCAATTAAGAAATTACTATTGTGAGAGAAGTCATTGTGAAGAACGCGTATGTAACACTGGGATAATAGGTCGTCTCTGATCAGTCGCACGCAGATGACAAACAAGTTCCCCGCATATAAACAAGAGTGGTGGGCGGCCATTCGTGAATGAAAGCGACAAGCGGCGGCCCGCACGACCCGCGGCGTTGGCGTCGCCAGCGCGTCCATTGTCTCCGCGGGGAGGCGGCGGCCTTGGGCTGCGGTGGGGCGCGGGCGCTGGGCTGTCGGGCCTCCGCCTGGGATCCGGGAGCGAGCACGGGCGCCCAAGGCCCCGCCAGCGCATCCCCGCGCGACCACCGGCTTCGGGGACGCAGATGATGTAACTGCAGTGCCTCTCACCGGGAGGTCCTGGGGTTCCATTCCAGACGATTGCAGGATTTCGATCATTAGTTGTGTAGTTACGTCGCTGTCTGGAGAAGGATTCTAGCGGCCGACGGCCTCTGATCGGCAGTTTTACATGGTTTCCCCTAGCAACATCAGGCGAATGCCGGAGCAGTACCTCAGCAAATGGGCCACGCACCGCGCTCTATCTTTCCTTCCTCTTCCTTGCCTTTTCCTCATTCCTTACTTACACACACTTACATGTGCTTCGTACACTACTAAACACGTCGGGAGATCGGTCGAGAGCTTAGAACTTGTTTGATTGAGACGGTGCCCTGCTGGTGACACATACCTGTTTTGGGGAAAACCAAGTATCTTGGTATTTTGGGAACTTAGTTTTCTCGAGCCGCGTTGAGGAGAGATATATGGAGGAGAAAAATCGCAAGGCAACATGTAGATCGGCACTGGATTTCAGGTTTCATCACGAGAGAAATTAGCCACCTCCAGAGGTATATCATTTTTACGTGTGTGAGACTAGTGATCTTCGACGTTAACGCACCCGAAATTAATACACGCTCACTCATTCAACGTTCTTCTCCGCCCTTCGGCTAGAACAGCATTCACAGCGTTGCCACTCTGCAGCAGCCATCTAAAGCTAGCAGCGCCCAGAAACCAATCTCAACCAAACTATATCCAAAATTTTAGGCTAATTTTAGGCTAATTAAATGCTCTATTCCCGAATTTTAGGCTCCTCTAGATTTCCGAAAATCGTGGGCGCTGCTAGCTTTAGTCTAAAGCTAGCAGCGCCCACCCAGAATCTATCTCACAATCAATTGTAAAATCTGAAACCCATCCCAAAATTTAAGAATAATTTTAGGCTCTTGGAAAAAAATTATCCCCGCCTTCAAATTCCAAAATTCAGGGCTGTACAAAGCGAAACAATTAACATTGGTTCTTATGGGCGAATAAACATCAAAATCAAAAAACCTTAGGAAAAATCTGAAACCCCTCCCAAAAGATAAGAATAATTTTAGGCTCTTGGAAAAAAATTATCCCCGCCTTCAAATTCCAAAAATCAGGGCTGTACAAAGCGAAACAATTAACATTGGTTCTTACGGGTGAAATAACACCAAAATCAAAAAACCTTGGGAAAAATCTGAAACCCCTCCCAAAAGTTAAGAATAATTTTAGGCTCTTGGAAAAAAATCATCCCACCCTTCAAATTCAAAAAATCAGGGCTGTACAAAGCGAAACAATTATCATTGGTTCTTACGGGTGAAATAACATCAAAATCAAAAAACCGTAGGAAAAATCTGAAACCCCTCCCAAAAGTTAAGAATAATTTTAGGCTCTTGGAAAAAAATCATCCCAGCCTTCAAATTCCAAAAATCAGGGCTGTACAAAGCGAAACAATTAACATTGGTTCTTACGGGTGAAATAACACCAAAATCAAAAAACCTTAGGAAAAATCTGAAACCCCTCCCAAAAGTTAAGAATAATTTTAGGCTCTTGGAAAAAAATCATCCTCGCCTTCAAATTCCAAAATTCAGGGCTGTACAAAGCGAAACAATTAACATTGGTTCTTACGGGTGAAATAACACCAAAATCAAAAAACCTTAAGAAAAATCTGAAACCCCTCCCAAAAGTCAAGAATAATTTTAGGCTCTTGGAAAAAAATCATCCTCGCCTTCAAATTCCAAAATTCAGGGCTGTACAAAGCGAAACAATTAACATTGGTTCTTACGGGTGAAATAACACCAAAATCAAAAAACCGTAGGAAAAATCTGAAACCCCTCCCAAAAGTTAAGAATAATTTTAGGCTCTTGGAAAAAAATCAACCTCGCCTTCAAATTCCAAAAATCAGGGCTGTACAAAGCGAAACAATTAACATTGGTTCATACGGGTGAAATAACACCAAAATCAAAAAACCTTAGGAGAAATCTGAAACCCCTCCCAAAAGTTAAGAATAATTTTAGGCTCTTGGAAAAAAATCATCCTCGCCTTCAAATTCCAAAATTCAGGGCTGTACAAAGCGATACAATTAACATTGGTTCTTACGGGTGAAATAACACCAAAATCAAAAAACCTTAAGAAAAATCTGAAACCCCTCCCAAAAGTCAAGAATAATTTTAGGCTCTTGGAAAAAAATCATCCTCGCCTTCAAATTCCAAAATTCAGGGCTGTACAAAGCGAAACAATTAACATTGGTTCTTACGGGTGAAATAACACCAAAATCAAAAAACCTTAGGAAAAATCTGAAACCCCTCTCAAAAGTTAAGAATAATTTTAGGCTCTTGGAAAAAAATCATCCTCGCCTTCAAATTCCAAAATTCAGGGCTGTACAGAGCGAAACAATTAACATTGGTTCTTACGGGTGAAATAACACCAAAATCAAAAAACCTTGGGAAAAATCTGAAACCCCTCCCAAAAGTTAAGAATAATTTTAGGCTCTTGGAAAAGAATCAACCCCGCCTCCAAAATCTAAAAATCAGGGATGTACAGCGCGAAACAATTAGCATTGGTTCTTACGGGTGAAATAACACCAAAATCAAAAAACCTTAGGAAAAATCTGAAACCCCTCCCAAAAGTTAAGAATAATTTTAGGCTCTTGGAAAAGAATCAACCCCGCCTTCAAAATCTAAAAATCAGGGATGTACAGCGCGAAACAATTAGCATTGGTTCTTACGGGTGAAATAACACCAAAATCAAAAAACCTTAGGAAAAATCTGAAACCCCTCCCAAAAGTTAAGAATAATTTTAGGCTCTTGGAAAAGAATCAACCCCGCCTTCAAAATCTAAAAATCAGGGATGTACAGCACGAAACAATTAGCATTGGTTCTTACGGGTGAAATAACACCAAAATCAAAAACCTTAGGAAAAATCTGAAACCCCTCCCAAAAGTTAAGAATAATTTTAGGCTCTTGGAAAAAAATCATCCCACCCTTCAAATTCAAAAAATCAGGGCTGTACAAAGCGAAACAATTATCATTGGTTCTTACGGGTGAAATAACATCAAAATCAAAAAACCGTAGGAAAAATCTGAAACCCCTCCCAAAAGTTAAGAATAATTTTAGGCTCTTGGAAAAAAATCATCCCAGCCTTCAAATTCCAAAAATCAGGGCTGTACAAAGCGAAACAATTAACATTGGTTCTTACGGGTGAAATAACACCAAAATCAAAAAACCTTAGGAAAAATCTGAAACCCCTCCCAAAAGTTAAGAATAATTTTAGGCTCTTGGAAAAAATCATCCTCGCCTTCAAATTCCAAAATTCAGGGCTGTACAAAGCGAAACAATTAACATTGGTTCTTACGGGTGAAATAACACCAAAATCAAAAAACCTTAAGAAAAATCTGAAACCCCTCCCAAAGTCAAGAATAATTTTAGGCTCTTGGAAAAAATCATCCTCGCCTTCAAATTCCAAAATTCAGGGCTGTACAAAGCGAAACAATTAACATTGGTTCTTACGGGTGAAATAACACCAAAATCAAAAAACCGTAGGAAAAATCTGAAACCCCTCCCAAAAGTTAAGAATAATTTTAGGCTCTTGGAAAAAAATCAACCTCGCCTTCAAATTCCAAAAATCAGGGCTGTACAAAGCGAAACAATTAACATTGGTTCATACGGGTGAAATAACACCAAAATCAAAAAACCTTAGGAGAAATCTGAAACCCCTCCCAAAAGTTAAGAATAATTTTAGGCTCTTGGAAAAAAATCATCCTCGCCTTCAAATTCCAAAATTCAGGGCTGTACAAAGCGATACAATTAACATTGGTTCTTACGGGTGAAATAACACCAAAATCAAAAAACCTTAAGAAAATCTGAAACCCCTCCCAAAAGTCAAGAATAATTTTAGGCTCTTGGAAAAAAATCATCCTCGCCTTCAAATTCCAAAATTCAGGGCTGTACAAAGCGAAACAATTAACATTGGTTCTTACGGGTGAAATAACACCAAATCAAAAAACCTTAGGAAAAATCTGAAACCCCTCTCAAAAGTTAAGAATAATTTTAGGCTCTTGGAAAAAAATCATCCTCGCCTTCAAATTCCAAAATTCAGGGCTGTACAGAGCGAAACAATTAACATTGGTTCTTACGGGTGAAATAACACCAAAATCAAAAAACCTTGGGAAAAATCTGAAACCCCTCCCAAAAGTTAAGAATAATTTTAGGCTCTTGGAAAAGAATCAACCCCGCCTCCAAAATCTAAAAATCAGGGATGTACAGCGCGAAACAATTAGCATTGGTTCTTACGGGTGAAATAACACCAAAATCAAAAAACCTTAGGAAAAATCTGAAACCCCTCCCAAAAGTTAAGAATAATTTTAGGCTCTTGGAAAAGAATCAACCCCGCCTTCAAAATCTAAAAATCAGGGATGTACAGCGCGAAACAATTAGCATTGGTTCTTACGGGTGAAATAACACCAAAATCAAAAACCTTAGGAAAAATCTGAAACCCCTCCCAAAAGTTAAGAATAATTTTAGGCTCTTGGAAAAAAATCATCCCCGCCTTCAAATTTCAAAATTCAGGGCTGTACAAAGCGAAACAATTAACATTGGTTCTTACGGGTGAAATAACACCAAAATCAAAAAACCTTGGGAAAAATCTGAAACCCCTCCCAAAAGTTAAGAATAATTTTAGGCTCTTGGAAAAGAATCAACCCCGCGTTCAAAATCTAAAAATCAGGGATGTACAGCACGAAACAATTAGCATTGGTTCTTACGGGTGAAATAACACCAAAATCAAAAAACCTTAGGAAAAATCTGAAACCCCTCCAAAAGTTAAGAATAATTTTAGGCTCTTGGAAAAAAATCATCCCCGCCTTCAAATTCCAAAAATCAGGGCTGTACAAAGCGAAACAATTAACATTGGTTCTTACGGGTGAAATAACACCAAAATCAAAAAACCTTAGGAAGAATCTGAAACCCCTCCCAAAAGTTAAGAATAATTTTAGGCTCTTGGAAAAAAATCAATCCCGCCTTCAAATTCCAAAACTCAGGGTTGTACAAAGCGGAACAATTAACATTGGTTCTTACGGGTGAAATAACACCAAAATCAAAAAACCTTAGGAAAAATCTGAAACCCCTCCCAAAAGTTAAGAATCATTTTAGGCTCTTGGAAAAAAATTATCCCCGCCTTCAAATTCCAAAATTCAGGGCTGTACAAAGCGAAACAATTAACATTGGTTCTTACGTGCGAATAAACACAACTCACTATGAAGAAAAAAGTACATTTGAAGGAAAAATCTCCATCTGCAATTTTGTAGTTGGAGGAAGACGTTGAATAAAATTCAAAATTTTGCAATTTTCGAAAATTTAGAGTTTACCGTGAACATCGTACCTATGTCACCATAATATGTGCATTTTATTCTGTTCTTACAAGAAATTTAAAGAAAAATTTGGAGGCAGTTTTTGAGAAAAGTTTAAAAACATCCGGGAGCTTCATGTAAAGTACCCCAAAATTTTATAGAATCTTTTTCCAAATCTCAAAGCTTTCACTCAAACCAGATCGTGCGGGGAATATCCATTTTGGAAGAAATCGTACATACGGTTTAGGTGCTAGCAGTGTTGACGGACGGACGGATGGACGTTTTCCTTTCAGTTGGTTTTTGGGAATCAAGGACCACAAAAAAACGGGTTCTGGCTACACCACGTGTTAAGGGATTTTTTTTCTTAATTTAGCAACTGGATTTATCCAGTTTTTCGTCATCACGACCAGACAACTAATTTTTTGCTAGCGAAAATTCGCCATTTTCCCCGCAGCATTATATAACTTTCCCTATACTACGTATATTACTCTGTATTTAAATAGCGTTTATTGTCGACAGAACAATTTTTATACATGGTGGTAGTTTTGCACTACATAGCATGTATATATTGGATGGTTGGAGAGTTCAAGATTGCTTTGACCTC
This sequence comes from Acheta domesticus, assembly GCA_031308135.1. Taxonomy (NCBI): domain Eukaryota; kingdom Metazoa; phylum Arthropoda; class Insecta; order Orthoptera; family Gryllidae; genus Acheta; species Acheta domesticus. The sequence goes on from JAHLJT010008756.1 coordinate 2,736,103, forward strand.
TCTTGCGTTATTTATAATAGTCTGAGGATTTTCCTCTCTTCTGTAACTGACGCACCTGTTTTGTTTTATTTACACTATCATTACTTCAACAACCTACATCTAATTACAATTACTTCATAAGCGACTTTGTCGCGTCCTTATTGCTTTTATCTTCGAAATTCTCTTATCCTGAAATGACCTGACACTAAGCACAGGTGTCACTGTCACGTCCTTGTTGTGCACTGATTACTATTTACACTATTTACATTTTAACTGCTCCATCACTGCACCATCTTCTTTGACAGGGTGTAGGGCATCGAGGGGTTCCGGGTGGTGGCGCGGGAGTTTTTAGGTGCGGATTGGCCTACGCCAGACGATGCCCGCGGCCGAGGCGGCCCCCGCCGGGCACAGTTTTATTTATTTACATACACGGCGGTATTCGGCAGGGACCAGGTCTGGACGGTGTGCTTGTAATAGCAGGCGCCACTACGTCGGTAAAGCTAGCACCCCCACTTTCTCAAAACTCAAAAATGCTTGCGCCATAATTTTGGGCTAATTTTGGGCTAATTTCAGCCCCCTTCTAAAAATTTTGGGCTACCTCCCAACACCTTGAAATTCCGATTTCAAATTTTGGCCGGTAAAGCTAGCACCCCCACTTACTTAAAATTCAAATTTTTTGCACGGTCAAAACAAGTGAATTTTGGGCTTCTGGTGGGCCACTTTTCAAAATTTCGAAACACACCCCTAAATACGAAAACAAAAAATCAAAACCACTCCTAATTCTCAAATTTCAAAATTTCTCCCACCATAAGTTCGGGATATTTTGGGCTCTTCAGTGACACCAGAAACATTATTTTGGTACCCTACAATCTCCGAAATTAAGGTTAAAAATTGTGAGTTGTTAATTGAACACCCACCCGTACTGAAAATTCGAAAATATTTGTGTGGTCGTAAACGTGCGAAATTTTTGTTCCTTTTCAAAATTTCGAAACTCACCCCTACGTACAATAACAAATATTTAAAACCATCCCAATAGGCAACTCAACTCAAAAAAATCTTGGGCCATAATTTTGGGTTCTTTAGTGTCATCAAAAAACACCCCGAAATCAACTTAGCAAAAACGAGGATGGAGAAGCTAGAATCTCACTATCTCAAAACTAGGAAATCCGGAGAAAACCTCACATATATTCTGGGAGAATTATACCGTACACGTGTATTTCCAACATTAAAAAAGAAAAAAAATGTATTTGTTGAGAGTTTTACCATTTATTCGGACAGGATCAATATCAAGCCTCGAAATAATTACTTTAATTCATTCCTATGTAAATATCCAATATGGACTTATTAAATATTTCATACAAGAAAAAATTCTCTCCAAAAAGCAGCGACGAATTAAAAGATAAAATAGTTATTTAACTATACATCTACAATTCTAAAATCACAATCAATAATAGAGAAATCCAAAAATTGGAAAAGAATAATGCCTAGTATAAAATTTCTCAATCTTTCATTCGTCAAAAAAAAAAAAAAAGAAAACAAACTTAACTAACAAATGTAAATATGGAATTTACTAACAAATGAACACATACCAACAAATAAGATGCGATCTTGAAATAATTTGGGCATTGCCATGTTTTTCATGAAAAAGAAAAGCAAAGTAAAAAAAAACTGTCCGAAATACTTACCGATCTCAAATATTTGTTGGTTTTTTTTCAAAACTAAACTACAGGTATTTCGCTTCAATCAATTCAACATGCACATTGTGGCAAAATAACATGCACATTGTGGCAAAAAATCGCGACACGCATATCATTTTGGGGTAGATGCATTCTTTTTGAAAAGAATTGAATATTAATCAAAACACCCTATTTTCCTGCAAAATTCAATATTTGTGTTGTTATAAAACCTAAACTACAAGGATTTCGTTCCGGGCAATTTAATGTCATATACAACACATAATAGGGAATACGGCTGTACTCTCTAATAATTTTGGACTACTCACTTTGTTTTAAAAAGATTGGAAAATTAGTGTAAAATACTATTATATAAATTTTGATCATATTTTGGTTTATCACTAAATAAACTCCATAATACTGTACTAATTCAGAAGAGGAATTTATTTAGAATTGCTCATACATTGGCCATCAATATGTCAACTTCAAATAATTTTGGACTAGATTCGTTCTTATTGAAAATGAAAGGAATATTAATCAAAACAGTCCCAACTTTTTTCCGATATTCAATATTTGTGTTACCTTAACTACAGGTATTTCGCGTTTGATAATGTAATTTTCAAATACATGATAAGGATTACGGCTGTACTCAGAAAAAATTTTAGGCTCCTCTCTTTGTTTACCAAAAAATGGAAAATTCTCGTGAAAACTACAATATACTTCTTGACCAATTTCTCATTCCTCACAAAATAAACTCCAAAATACTTTACTAATTCAAAAAGAGAATTTATTTACATTTGCACATACATTGCTTCTCAATTCGCTAATCTCAAATAATTTCGGGCTAGAAACGTTCTTATTGAAAAATAAAGGAATAATAATCAATAGAATAACTTTTGTTTTTGCTATCCAATATTTGCGATCTTATAAAACCTGAACTACAAGGATTTCGTTCCTGCAATAAAGTTCCATATACAACACATGATAGAGAATACGGCTATACTCATGAATCATTTTGAACTTCGCGGTTTCTTCTCCAAGAAAAGAAAAATTCGCGTGAGAACTACAATATACATTTCACCACGTTTCCACTTCTGAAAAAGTAAACCCCAAAATTCTGTACCAATTCAAATAAAGAATTTATTAACAATTGCACATAAATTAGCTAATAATATTCAAATCTCAAATAATTTTGGGCTATATTAGTTCGTATTAAAAAAGGGATATTAGTCAAAACCAGTCCATATTTTTTTTCGATATTCGACATTTCCGTTCTTATAAAACCGGAAGTACTAGGATATGGCTCATGGCATTGGCGTGTGACATACAATACATATTAAGGAATACGATTATACCCACAAATAATTTTGGGCTTCTCTTTCTTTTCCAAAAAGTGGAAAATTCTCGTGAGAAATACAGTATAACTTTTAAATAATTTTTCATTCCTCACAAAATTATTTCTGAAATACTTTAATAATTCAAATGAGGAACTGATTCACAATTGTTCATGCATTATCTATCAAGATGCCAATCTCAAATAATTTTGGGCTAGCACCGTTCTTATTGGAAAAATTTGGAATATTCATCAAAACACACCCAATTTTTTTTCGATATTCAACATTTGCGTTCTTATAACACCTGAATTACAACGATTTGGCTCCTGGAAATTCTCTCTTTCTTTTCCAAAAAAATGGAAAAATTCTCGTGAGAACTAGAATATACCTTTTTACTAATTTTTCATTCCTCACAAAAAATTGCTGAAATACTTTACTAATTTAAATGAGAAATTTATTAACGATTGCTCATACATTACCTATTAATATCACAATTTCAAATAATTTTCGGCTAGAGCCGTTCTTATTGGAAAAATTAATATTACTAAAAACTTTCCTAATTCTTTTCCAACATTTAACATTTCCGTTGTTATAAAACCTGAACTACAAGGATTTGGCTCCTTGGAAAGGCGCGTGACATACAACACATAATAAGAAATATGGTTAAACTCACAAATAATTTTGGGCTTCTCTCTTTCATTTCCAAAAAATGGAATCTTCTCGTGAGAACTACAACATACCTATCGATTAATTTTTCATTCCTCACAAAATAATCTATGAATACTTTACTAATTCAAATGAGAAATTTCTTAGCAATTGCCCATTTATTACCTATTAATATGCTAACCTCAAATAATTTTGGGCTAGCACCGTTCTGACTGAAAAAATAGAACATTAATCAAAACACACCCACTTTTTTCGATATTCAATATTTAAGTTCTTATAACACCTGAACTACAACGACTTAGTTTCCGAAAATTCAACGACATATTCCACACAATATAGGGAATAGTATTATACCCACAAATAATTTTGGGCTTCCCTCTTTCTTTTCCAAAAAATGGGAAATTCTCGTGAGAACTACAACATACCTTTCGATTAATTTTTCATTTCTCACAAAATAATCTCTGAACTACTTTACTAATTCAAATGGGGAATTTATTAGCAATTGCTCATACATTACATATCAATATGCCAATCTCAAATAATTTTGGGCTAGCACCGTTCTGACTGAAAAAAATAGAATATTAATCGAAACACACCCACTTTTTTTTCGATATTCAATATTTGAGTTCTTATAACACCTGAACTACAACGACTTAGCTTCTGAAAATTGAACTTCATATTCCACACATTATAGAGAATTCTATTAAAACCCACAAAAAATTCTGGCCTTCTCTCTTCCCTACCCAAAAAATGGAAAATTCCCGTTAGGAATACAACATACCCTATTCACCAGTAAGAACCAATGTTAATTGTTTCCCTTTGTACAGCCCTGATTTTTGGAATTTGAAGGCGGGGATGATTTTTTTCCAAGAGACTAATATTATTCTTAACTTTTGGGAGGGGTTTCAGATTTTTCCTACGGTTTTTTGATTTTGGTGTTATTTCACCTGTAAGAACCAATGTTAATTGTTTCGCTTTGTACAGCCCTGATTTTTTAGAATTTGAAGACTGGGATGATTTTTTTCCAAGAGCCTAAAATTATTCTTAACTTTTGGGAGGGGTTTAAGATTTTTCCTAAGGTTTTTGATTTGGTGTTATTTCACCCGTAAGAACCAATGTTAATTGTTTCGCTTTGTACAGCCTTGATTTTTAGGAATTTGAAGGCGGGGATTGATTTTTTTCCAAGAGCCTAAAATTATTCTAACTTTTGGGAGGGGTTTCAGATTTTTCCTAAGGTTTTTTGATTTTGGTGTTATTTCAGCCCGTAAGAACCAATGCTAATTGTTTCGTGCTGTACATCCCTGATTTTTAGAATTTTGAAGGCGGGGTTGATTCTTTTCCAAGAGCCTAAAATTATTCTTAACTTTTGGGAGGGGTTTCAGATTTTTCCCAAGGTTTTTTGATTTTGGTGTTATTTCACCCGTAAGAACCAATGTTAATTGTTTCGCTTTGTACAGCCCTGATTTTTAGAATTTGAAGGCGGGGTTGATTTTTTTCCAAGAGCCTAAAATTATTCTTAACTTTTGGGAGGGGTTTCAGATTTTTCCTACGGTTTTTTTATTTTGGTGTTATTTCACCCGTAAGAACCAATGTTAATTGTTTCGCTTTGTACAGCCCTGAATTTTGGAATTTGAGGGCGGGGATGATTTTTTTCCAAGAGCCTAAAATTATTCTTAACTTTTGGGAGGGGTTTCAGATTTTTCCTAAGGTTTTTTGATTTTGATGTTTATTCGCCCATAAGAACCAATGTTAATTGTTTCGCTTTGTACAGCCCTGATTTTGGAATTTGAAGGCGGGGATGATTTTTTTCCAAGAGCCTAAAATTATTCTTAACTTTTGGGAGGGGTTTCAGATTTTTCCTAAGGTTTTTTGATTTTGGTGTTATTTCACCCGTAAGAACCAATGCTAATTGTTTCGTGCTGTACAGCCCTGATTTTTAGAATTTTGAAGGCGGGGTTGATTCTTTTCCAAGAGCCTAAAATTATTCTTAACTTTTGGGAGGGGTTTAAGATTTTTCCCAAGGTTTTTGATTTTGGTGTTATTTCACCCGTAAGAACCAATGTTAATTGTTTCGCTTTGTACAGCCCTGATTTTTGGAATTTGAAGGCGGGGATGATTTTTTTCCAAGAGCCTAAAATTATTCTTAACTTTTGGGAGGGGTTTCAGATTTTTCCTAAGGTTTTTTGATTTTGGTGTTATTTCACCCGTAAGAACCAATGCTAATTGTTTCGTGCTGTACATCCCTGATTTTAGATTTTGAAGGCGAGGGTGATTCTTTTCCAAGAGCCTAAAATTATTCTTAACTTTTGGGAGGGGTTTCAGATTTTTCCCAAGGTTTTTTGATTTTGGTGTTATTTCACCCGTAAGAACCAATGTTAATTGTTTCGCTTTGTACAGCCCTGATTTTAGAATTTGAAGGCGGGGATGATTTTTTTCCAAGAGCCTAAAATTATTCTTAACTTTTGGGAGGGGTTTCAGATTTTTCCCAAGGTTTTTTGATTTTGGTGTTATTTCACCCGTAAGAACCAATGTTAATTGTTTCGCTTTGTACAGCCCTGATTTTTAGAATTTGAAGGCGGGGTTGATTTTTTTCCAAGAGCCTAAAATTATTCTTAACTTTGGGAGGGGTTTCAGATTTTTCCTACGGTTTTTTTATTTTGGTGTTATTTCACCCGTAAGAACCAATGTTAATTGTTTCGCTTTGTACAGCCCTGAATTTTGGAATTTGAGGGCGGGGATGATTTTTTTCCAAGAGCCTAAAATTATTCTTAACTTTTGGGAGGGGTTTCAGATTTTTCCTAAGGTTTTTGATTTTGATGTTTATTCGCCCATAAGAACCAATGTTAATTGTTTCGCTTTGTACAGCCCTGATTTTTGGAATTTGAAGGCGGGGATGATTTTTTTCCAAGAGCCTAAAATTATTCTTAACTTTTGGGAGGGGTTTCAGATTTTTCCTAAGGTTTTTGATTTTGGTGTTATTTCACCCGTAAGAACCAATGCTAATTGTTTCGTGCTGTACATCCCTGATTTTTAGATTTTGAAGGCGGGGTTGATTCTTTTCCAAGAGCCTAAAATTATTCTTAACTTTTGGGAGGGGTTTCAGATTTTTCCCAAGGTTTTTTGATTTTGGTGTTATTTCACCCGTAAGAACCAATGTTAATTGTTTCGCTTTGTACAGCCCTGATTTTTAGAATTTGAAGGCGGGGTTGATTTTTTTCCAAGAGCCTAAAATTATTCTTAACTTTTGGGAGGGGTTTCAGATTTTTCCCAAGGTTTTTTGATTTTGGTGTTATTTCACCCGTAAGAACCAATGTTAATTGTTTCGCTTTGTACAGCCCTGATTTTTAGAATTTGAAGGCGGGGTTGATTTTTTTCCAAGAGCCTAAAATTATTCTTAACTTTTGGGAGGGGTTTCAGATTTTTCCTACGGTTTTTTGATTTTGGTGTTATTTCACCCGTAAGAACCAATGTTAATTGTTTCGCTTTGTACAGCCCTGAATTTTGGAATTTGAAGGCGGGGATGATTTTTTTCCAAGAGCCTAAATTATTCTTAACTTTTGGGAGGGGTTTCAGATTTTCCTAAGGTTTTTTGATTTTGATGTTTATTCGCCCATAAGAACCAATGTTAATTGTTTCGCTTTGTACAGCCCTGATTTTTGGAATTTGAAGGCGGGGATAATTTTTTTCCAAGAGCCTAAAATTATTCTTAAATTTTGGGATGGGTTTCAGATTTTACAATTGATTTTGAGATAGATTCTGGGTGGGCGCTGCTAGCTTTAGACTAAAGCTAGCAGCGCCCACGATTCTCGGAAATCCAGAGGAGCCTAAAATTCGGGAATAGAGCATTTAATTAGCCTAAAATTAGCCTAAAATTTTGGATATAGTTTGGTTGAGATTGGTTTCTGGGCGCTGCTAGCTTTAGATGGCTCTCTGCAGCTGCCATTTCACCAGCGTCCCGCCTTGTCTCTTTTCCCTGGAAGATATCGCACTGCTACAAGCCCGCATCTGGCACTCGCCACTCCGTTGTGGTCACTGCCACTTCCATGTTACCCTCTCCGCCCCCTCGCGTTCCCCCTGACGCCGCCATCCAGTCTCCTGCGATCGCAACGGTCCCTTCACTGATGCCCCTGGTCTCCTCCGCCCCGCTTTTCACCCTTCCCTACCGCGGTCGTGAACGCAGCCCTCTCCCCCTGTGCTGGTAATTTGCCTCTGCTGTCAGCTAGGGTTGCGACATCGCTTCCAATGTTTTCAAAACGTCGAGGTTTCTATCTAAAAATATCGATGTTTTAAACATGGATGTATTGAAATCGTTTTTTTAACATCCATGTTTTACTTTGCTAGGATTCATTCGTGGATGAAAAATTTCCATAATCACAATTTTATAAAAGTTGAAATATGAAATAAAAATCTGATGGTACCATCGTCTGTTTAAGTGATCGAACTATACGAACTCGATTCGAACCTTCATCGAACAGACTCTCTCTCACTCGAGATAATCCTGATACCTTGGATTTCCTCGTATTTCGCACATGGATAGGCGTTTTTACTTTTCCGTATACGTACGTATATACGGAGTAAATACGTAGTATAGAGAAAGTTATGTAATGCTGCGCGAAAAAACGGCGGATTTTTGGCAGAAAAAAAATTCATTGCTGGGCCCTGATAACCACGAAGTGGATAAATCCAGTGGCTAAATTAAGACAAAAATTCTCTAACACGTGGTGCACCCAGAATCCCTGTTTTATGGGTCCTTGATAATGAAAAGCCAATTGAAAGCAAACGTCTGTCCGTCTGTATGTCTGTCTGCGAACAACAATAGTGACTAAACCGTTCAGCCAATTTTCTTGAAACCTACAAATTAAGTAAACGTCAAAAAATGCACTTTGGGCGGCGATAGATGGCAGCTGGCAAGAGTATGTGGCAATTCCAAATAGTTAGCCCAAACCCAAGGAAATAGAAAACTAATACGGGAAAGTCTGTGTCATTCTGTAGCATCACTATTTCGTTATCACGACTCGGCTATGAATTTTTATCTGCCGAAAATTCGCCGTTTTTTTCGCGCAGCATTACGTAACTTTCCCTATATTATGTGTATTACTCCGTATATACGTATGTATACGGGAAAGTAAAAATCGATGTCTTAATTCTGAACATGGATTTTTGGTAACAGCGATGTTTCGTTGTCGGTGTCTCGTCGCTACTGCCATCCCTTCGCTACCTCTCCGTCGCCGGCAGCCCCTGTGGCATCGCCGCCCCGGTCGCCACCAGCGGCGCGCTTCTGGCCGTCACGTTCGCTTCGCCTCGGTTGTCTCCGTTGCCCCCCGCCCACGCCCGCTCTGTTGTTCTTGCCACAGACACAAGCTCTTTGCTCGAACCTGAGACGCTGCTCTGTACTCCTTGACTTCGGGTGTTATCAGAAAGTCATGGTTTACCATCAACATAGTTTGGAGCTATTGAATACAAGCCGTGTTCAGAACTAGTGAAGGCAACCGAAGTCAGTTTGGCGTGTAATGTTCTCGTTTGTTATTGTTCCCCAGCTCCTTTGCACGTCTCCCACAGACGTTTTCATTGCCATCGCTGCCGCCTCACCGTTTCTGTTTTCTATTTCGCTTGCTCTTCCGTTGAACCGCCCACCATTGTCCTCCGGCTGGAAGTGCTGTTCTTCTACTTACCGTTCAATTTGATTTTAAGAGTACAATTTGAACCGTCTGTATGATCATTAGAAGAGCCTATTCCCGAACTTAATTCTCATCTAGTCTTCCAACCGTAGGTTTCTTTTTCTGTGAGGTGACACACACGTCACTCGAAATAATACATGAGCACTGGCTCATTGAGCAACAATATCTCTTGATCACCTTTTTTATTATAAACTTTTTCAGGTTTTACAAAGTTCAGTTCACACTCTACTATTGCATTTTTGGCTTAATAAACTTTATTTTAATAACTTAATTCTAAAAAATACATTTTTGGAGAGTATTCCTTTATGGGGAGACCTCAGGGGAGTTGCATTTCGGGAATCTTTGTAAGGAAGGTATAGAAGGAAATCTATTTCTAATACAGGTATCATGAGTGGGATTTCTGCCTATCCGGGCGTCTTCTGGTGATCTGAGGTAAGTTATGGTAAAACTGTGTGGAGAGATACGTGATGTGGTTTCCAATAGTTCGAGTTGGAATTCATTGTGCAGCTGTTGGTTGGAAATAAACCTAGGTGCATTTGTAATTGTACGGAGAAACTGGTTTTGAACGATCGGTAGTTTTTTTGTAGTTTCTTCGCTTTACTCTCCTCGTTGCTACTGCGTTCTCTTATACGTGTGAACGACACTTCCTCCATTGCCTCCGTCGTAGCCTACTGTAAGTAGAGGCCCAACAAATGATCATTCTTCTCAGCGTCACTCTTTGTCAATAGTTGCTTATATTTATTTCTGTTGCTATTTAATATTACATCACTTATTAGTAAGATAACTGAAATGTACATGCTGAAACTATATCTACTGCAGAAACTTGAGGAACACGTAGACACTAAAACAAACAATTACAAATTGAATAAAGACAAATGAATAAGGATTTGTTTTATTTACCAAAATTTATTGAAAATTAAAAGAGAAATGAATTATATTAATTTTTTTATTACACGAAAAATAACTATCTTGTTTCTTAAGATACTTTTCAATAACCAGCTCCATACACTCTGTAATTTCGCCTAATCATACACTTGCGCCAAACTGCTTCGAAGAGAAATTAACGTGCTCTCCTCCGCGGTCAGTGATGACGCCAGAACCCTTCTTACGTCATCTCCTCCGCGCGTCTCGTCATCGCCACTGGCTCCACGAAGCCCCAGGGTCTTCCACTAATAAACATAGTTCCTTGTGACCGATCTCCAGAGTATTCTCCACTCAAGCGTTGACGGAGGTTTTGTAGGATGGTCAAATATTTGAGCTCCAGTGGCCGCGAATCGAAGGCGGTTGACTGAAATATTCTTCTCTCGGAGAACCGAGCGTTTCAGCTGCCTAGCCAACCTGAGATTGTCTCTTCCACATCACATTTCATCAATAAGAAAAATATGAAACGAATAAAACGTTTAAAATATGGAAGATCAACTTTATTTTGAATTACAGCTAAAATTTAACTCCAATTTTACATTAGCATCAACGACCTCTCATTGGGATTTAATGAAAGTATTGTAGTACGTATTGTAGTGATTGCATTCATTGAAAACGACGGTACAGTAAGCAATGAAAACAAGAGGTTTGTTTTCATAATTCAAGAAGGAATATATCTACTTTTGAGAAGTCAGTCAAGACGCCTCATTCGTGTTAAATTTACGCACTGAAAAACGGCAGTTGCTTCCCAATGTTCTGTACTTACTATCTCAAATTACAGAAGTGACTGCTCTCAATTAGACCCACCACTACGTCTCCTGCCTCCGTTTCTGTGTCTACAAAGTAGAAGAACCACAACACAATAATAAAGGCGTTAGCTCCCGATGAGTGCCCTAATTCATTGTGAAATTGAATCTCTCCCTTCATTAATAGATTGTTCAAAAGGTATTCCCTATTAATAATCTTAATCTTGCCACGATTTCAATTTCACTGTTCTATATCCCATAATGTTTGGTAATAGATTCATCGTGTTATGTTAGCAATATTTTACATGCATATTATTTAACTGACAGTACCTGCCATTACGTGTCCCCTAATAAAATTATGATTGTCAATAATCAATTTAATGAAAAAATTGGTTACTCCCTGATCCTCTTGTTCTTAGCCTTCTTATTCTCCAGCATCTCACTCGCCCCAGCGGCTGTCTATTTAACAATCAGCGACATATGTTTTAGCCACCGCATCTCTAACCACTTACGCAACTCTCAGATCATCAATTCGATCCGGCATTTCTCCTTCGCCTCCCCATCATCATCACCAAAAATCGCTACCAACCAAGCATGTGGTGTACTAATTTTCCGCTTTACATTTTCCTGATTGGCATCGCTCCCCCTTAAGACATCTTTCGCGACGGACGTCGGTCCAGGTGCAATACTCGTACGTACTGCCTTCTCCCGCAGTACTGCGGACCCCACTTTCTGGTGCCGGTCCCTGTCTCCCGCCGCCAGCCCGCCGTCCCTACCGGCGCTGCTACCGCCGCCCTCGGCTTCTCGCCGACCGGTCGGCCTTTCACCGGGAAGGTCGCGAGTTCGCGGCCTTCGCCGGACGCACCTGGCGGGGCGGGGCGGGGGTGGGGGCGTCGCGGCGGAGGGGGAAAACACGCGGCCTTGCGGGCTCCTCTTCGCGCCTGGAGCGTTGCGCAGCCTCCGCCGCTGCCGCTGCCGCTGCCCCCGCTCCGCCCCCGCTTTCCCCTAGCCACCGGCTGACCCGCCGGCCGGCCGGCTGGCAGCACGACGCCGCGCGTGTGCGACTCAAGGGAACGGCAGGAGGGGCGCGCGCTACAAACACGGATTTCGTTCATTGGCTGTGATTTTGGGGGATGCACTTTATTTGCAGACACAAACACAATGCTTTGTCTTGAATGCGTAACAGTTCCAGGGAAGCAGCAACAAGAACAGATCTCATTACTTATGAGAGTAGATGGTGAACCGGTCGGGGAACCGGATCGAGAAGACGGTCATTGACCGAGAAACGCGTATCAGGTCAAGCGTGTACGAAAAGTTGATTGGATAATCTGGAGACCGAAAGAGGCTCAGTAGGAACATATTGATAGGTGTAATGTTGATTGGAGAATCTTTACTATTTGTGACATGTTTGAAATGCTGTAAGAAATCCGGCACAGAACTGAAAATGGAATTGTATGATTGTTTTAATGAGGTCTATGAGATATGAAAATTTCTGGAAAATAAACATATTTTTAATACCAAAAACAATTAAATTGTTTTAAATTACCCATTAGACCACCATTTTGCAACGATTTTATTGTTAACAAAATTAGGTTAATTAATTGAAAAAAATGGTATTAGCTACCTATAAGAAAAGTGAATGCTTGTAAGTGCTTGTAAAGCGTCAACTTGAGGTATTTTCTACAGGAAATGTCTGCTAGCTAACGTACATAGTATTCAATTTCTCAATTTTTACGACTCCCTCATTTTTACTTACTTTCGACCTAAAATGCGCGCGCACAGCTGTTCGCGCCGTGTTGGAAGGAAGGGAGGAGCCGCTTTCGACTTGTAGGAAGTTGCCTTTTTTATGGGGGCGCCTTCCCTCAGCCGGCGACGTGCGTTCACCTCGCCGATTTCTACCCGACGCTCTGCGGTCCGCCCGTGCTTTTGTGTAGGATCACGATGTTCTGTGTCATGGTTGTGCAAACGTGATATTGAGACACGCTCGTGGATGGATGTGTCTTGTTTTTAAGAGACAAAGCCATTGGGTTTTAAACAAGGACCTATTAACTGCTGCGTTTTCGTTGTTTCAGATGATAAGTGGTTTTGGTTGTTGGAACCAGCAATTGGTTTACCCAATGCCTTAATGATACTAAGTAGAACAATATAAATAAAAAAGATTGACTTTTAAAGGATTATAATATTTTGCGATCACACTCTTTTACTGTGCCTATGAGAAAGTAAAATAAATTGAAAATGAAAAGAAATCAATTTAAAAGAGTTGTAACATTCACTTCTTTGACTTAGAAATGATACAAACGAAACTTTTTTCAAAATTAAACGTGAAACAAAACTTTACTTTATTTAAATAACAAATGACACCATAAGTGTAGCAAAAGAGCAAATAAATAACTATTTTAAGGTACGCGTGAGTTCCTAAGTGATAGAATGGATGCATTCACTCATTTGCATCAGTCAATGTCATTAAACTGAATTTCGCATTTTCAGACTTTCACTTTCAGACCGAAATAGCATTGCAAAATGTTTGCCAGACGTGCGAAGATGAGAAATTTTATTCGTATGCGTCAGCCTGAAGGTGTCTGGCGTGTTATGAGCAGCTATCTAAACTCAAGGTTTTATTATAACTTTCGTAGTTTGCATCAGTGACGTGCTTCCTTCGCATAATTGTTTTTCGTTATTTGTACCCGGACTATATGGCAGTGAATGTACACGGCGTAAAGAGCACATCTTATGCACACGACGAGGCTGTAAGGAACAAACTAGTAAAAGTTCGGTGAGAACGACAGACGAGGATTTCACTTCAAGCGCGTCGGTCCGTCTTCGGGAAGCACGCGTCAAGAGTATGTGTGTCAGGTCTCATATGAGGAACCAGTGAGGAGAGAGTTGTTGCGTCTTGTGGAATATATGGTGCCAGACCAGTATTCTCCTGGAAGTAGGCGAGCCAAATGCCGGGTGAATCTCTTGGCCAACTTCCTCCTCCGAGGCGAGGCTGGGCCGGGCTGACTCGGAGCTGCAGCGAGTCTCCTTCTCCTCCCTCTGCCGTCGTGACCGGATACGCGGATCACGGAGCGAGCTTCTCCCTCTTGCCCAAGCAATTAGCCCATAGATTTATTTGCTCTCTGCACGGGATAGTGAGCGAGTATGACCGTAAACGACTCATAAAATAACGAGACTAGATATGCGTGTAAATCATTATTTACTTACTTTTCCATTAGCGGACAACTGGTCGTAAATGTAATGCGAAAGCTTAATATGCGCCACTTTTAAGTCACTTAGTAAAAGTGTGAAATTTGACATCACATTTTTCTGGCCATAATCCAAAATCAGATAAGAAAATTGCTGATTCGTCAATCCAGTCAAAAATGTTCATTTCCAAAAATTGTCAATTCATGAAATAATTTCAAATTAATAGTTATAAATTTATAAACAAAATTGGATTGTAACTAAAAATAATTGATCGATATGTACTATAGTAATTATTACTATTACGAAACTTATTATTTTGAGAAAATATTCTTTTTTTTAATCTTCTAACTATTTTTTCATCAAACTTTCAATTTATTGGAAACAGTTTTACTTGTGTGAAATCGTGCGATGAATTATAATTAACGGAGGATCTGTCAGATACGATTTCCCTCAGTGTGTTATCCACTTTCACTATTTACAAATATCGTCTTCTTAACACTCTCTTTCCCAATAATACTCCCTCTCGTAACAAGACGAATAGGCACGAAGTCCGTTTCCCAACGGATTCTCTGTAGACAAATACATGTGATTTTTGAGAGTTCTTTGCTAATCACTGTAATTAAACAGAGAGGTTGCAATCACCAATTGAGTCCCTTTACAGAATACGAGTGTGTAACTCAGTTCGCAAGCGGTCTCAAAGAGAGTCTCGAATTCGGTGGGAGGCGTCCCTCATACGGCAGAGAAATGAAGATTCCATTCTTCATGGAATACGTCGAATGGAATTCATGCTACCACGTAAAATATTTTCGAGAAAATAACATTCTTGGAAACTACTTTCATCCATCGCCTCGTTACATTTCCTTAAATCTAACTTTTAGCTACATTGGGGTCAGCTTGAAAATCAGACGAGGCTTGAGCTTCCCTTAATAAAGACGTATTTATAACAATAATAATTATATATATAATAAAATTATAAAATATTATATTATATAATATTATATTACATAATATAATATTATAAAATTATATATATATATAAAAGTATATAAATAGTATATATAAATACACTCACGTGTGCTTTTATTCGGCAATGGAAAAAATAATCAATTCTCCCAATCCTATCAGGAAATCAATACATTTTCAGAAGAGGGGCGGGAAAGAATTTTGTACTTACTACGGACGTTAAAACAACTCGCTTTGTTATTATTAAAACGTTTTCATATAAGTACTGAAGCAATTACTTTTTTGTTGTTTACTGTTACTAATTGAAGCTTTGAAGTAAAAAACGGTGCAAGTGCCAAAAATCTTACTTTTGAGATAATCGAGGATTTGTATTTAAAACAGCACTTTGACGCACTAGTACGCACTATATGCTGTACAGTACTGTATATACTGAGTTGTTTTTTCAGCTTTTAAATGTTATTTCACTTGATCCATTTTATACTGCCTTAAAGTTGTCACTTCATTGATATAAACTCAATTTTTCATATTTTGTTACTTGTCCCATTATTTATTTCAACAAAGCTCAATTGACGTCAGTGAGACCTGGTTATAAAATATTAATGATCATAACATTTTAACTAGTTGAAAAATAGTATATACGTCAACAAAAATTGCAATTTAAATGTTATATGAATACTTAAATGTCATGTTGAAAAATGTGATTCTGTTATCTTTTCTGCCTTGAAATGGAACGCTGCCAATGTCAAAGTATTTTACCGCACGTGCATAAGGATATCATAAAAAAGGGTACATGCAATGGTATAAGGAAATTCAATAAAAGTTCATACTCATTAAAATATTGATTGCTCCTATCATGAAGATGTGTTTCAAAAAGACCTTTCATTGCAAGTGTTCAACAAACAACACTATCAGCTAAAGGTGTCCTCTTACGAGGTATTAGCGATTAGAGAAACATCAAGAATTGCTTTACAAAATGAATTGAGTAAGAATCGAGAATGCACTAGGGAATGTCGAGGGACCCTGCTCTCTTACAGTTCTTATTTTACGATGAGTAGTTGCGAAGCAGTCAAATTTTAAGAACAGTTTTACTCATTCGCACGCAGCTGTAGTTTTTCTACCTGAAAAGGAGAGCTATGGCATGGGCTCATGATTCCGATAGACAGTCTCTTACATGTTTCGTACAAACATCTTGTGCATTATCAATATTTACTCCTAACTTCTTCGAAACTTTTTTGAAATCAAGGCGCATGTACCTCCTGCTTCCTCTTACTGTGACAAATTAACGAAAACCAATGTTATTCGTGATCTATTAAAATCATTTTGATATTGGATTTAATCATGTATCATCATCGTGGACGATAGAAGCTCACACGTTGATGAGTCAAGGAAGCCTTTGCGTAACTTTCAACAGAGGGGCTTCTTCCTCGTCACAGAATAAAGAGCAGCACAGAACTAACATATCACTGCAGGAAGAATTGAGTAATTGGCCCAGTGAAATTAGCATAAGAGGGGAAATCGGTAAGGAAGAACGTTAAACACGAAGTAAAGTGAGCTAAAATATATCTCGTACCTAACAGTTCATACGAATTTAAATTATTGAAACAGTTTGCTAAATGCCGAAAATCTGAGTTTCAAAGATTTTGCCATATTCATTAGATATTGTCATTCAGTTTTTCACGACACGCATAAAACCACGAGTTATATTGCTGTACTCTGCAGAGCAACATGAATACGCGCTAGCGAAGAACTGCATCTTTGGATGGGATGAGAGAGCATTTAAGTGGAGAGAGATCCCACACTTCCTTTGTCCAATGCCTTAATCCGATTGCTATATCTTCTAGACATATCCTGGAATGTAGAGAGATAGCCATGCACGATACGTCCGCACAGAACAATTCGCATTGTCCATCGAATTCCACCATAAGCGATGTTTTTTTCTTCTTCCTCCACCAGTCCCACGGCAGCCATTCCTTTGCTCATTCGCATTTTTCGAGTGTGCTCCGCCTTTCGCAGAAAACATCAGAGGCGGGCTGACAATCGCAGTTTACTAACGGTGCGTAATTTGAAATTACTATGTATTCAGTAATGCTTTGCAATGACTTTTATTTTCCCCTTGAGAGGAGATGTATAAGAGAAATCGCACTGAACTAATTTGGGGTTGCACATGCACACGTACGAGTATTCAGAAGCCCCCTCTGCTGCACGCAGAAGGGGCTCTCTCTGCACAAGGCAGAATGGCATTGCAGAGTTCTCGCGTAGTATTATAGGAAGTTTCCCGTCATTTATGTAATTAAAACAGATGTAGTTTGCAATATAAGCGGATAAGTGTCGTGGGTTACCAAAGATACAATTGTTTTTGAGTAAATGTAGATAATGCTTTGGCAGATCTAGCTACATGTTTTGAAGTACTACCTTGTATTTTAACTATGTTTGAGCTGTTAAACGTATAAGAAGTGAATACTCGTTTATGTGACTTCAAATCAGGAACAAAAATTAAAATAAGGAATAGCCTACCCATGGGGAACCTTAGTATCATGAAACCGATTTTTCAGGTGTGCACTTGAAAGTTTTAAGTTAAAACCGCGGAGCCTGGCGATTCCAATGTGTTTGAATACTTCGTACAAACATGGAAGCTAGGGAAATGTGGAATGAAGAGACCTCTGACCTTGGGTCCGCGAAACAGGTTCCTCGAAGACTAACAAGGGAGAAGAAAGACACGATTGCTCGAAGATGATGGTTATTTGTAAAGTTTCATCATCGGAGAGTACGAATTTTCGAGATCTCGGGGTACTTTTTTAGAACGCAGCAATACAGCGTTGCTTTGTTACTTCAGATTCAGTGGCGTGTGCAAGTTAGTGAGTAGCTTAAAGTACTAGTCGTGGAAAAATTGACAATGAATTTGGCATAGAAATGTCCTATTCAAGAGCGGGTTATTGTTTCTTCAATGGTAATGCTTAGTATTTAATCCGCAATTCGCATTCTCGTAACTGCAGATTGCATTAGTTCTCTTTATTTATATTTTGTGTTGTAGGGGTCAAAAAATTATTAGTATGTCCTTCTGGGTCGACCGAAGGCTAAAAGAATCGAGCTTAGATTTTCTATATGGCAGATCTCTGATCCTCATAACAGGGAAGCATTGCAGATAAACTAGAAACGAGTTTAACTTTCTTGTACAAACGTGGTGCCCAGGCGCGAATTCAATGACGGATGTCCTATTCCCATCAAACACGTTTCTTTCAATACTGTGGTATTGACTATGAATAACGTAGAATTGTAAATACATGGATCATCATCCGACCGCAAAGAATAACGCGTAGTACATCATTGATAAGCTTTGTCGGAAAAAGTAATACGTTACCACAGACCTCACGGAAGAAATTTGAATCTCTTGCAGAGTTATGTATTTATAGTAGGGAACTAGAAACCAAATACTTTA
The DNA here is from genome assembly GCA_031308135.1 of Acheta domesticus. Taxonomy (NCBI): domain Eukaryota; kingdom Metazoa; phylum Arthropoda; class Insecta; order Orthoptera; family Gryllidae; genus Acheta; species Acheta domesticus. Next base: position 2,754,685 of record JAHLJT010008756.1, read on the forward strand.
TTTAGTTCTCGAAAGTTTTAGTTATAGGGAGAGTGTATTAAAATACGAATTATAAGGAAACCCAATGGAATTTAAATGATGTCTACGTTAAATGGAGATTGGCTTTACAAAGTTCTTTGTACAGAGTTTACAGTATTTAAAGGAACAAAAGGATATTACTCTTTGACATTGAAAACCTAGTTGCAAATTAAATAAAACTTTCTCCCTACTTATATAATTGGACATTGAGATTATTGATTGATGAGTACCGTACTCATTTCGGAGCGTTGGCGAGGGAGAAGGAGTACGCTTTTAATTCCTCTCTTGTCCAGGGTAGTTAATCACAGAAGTGGTTGGCCTTTGCCGTCCAAGATATGTAGGATTGTAGGGTGATAATGACGTGTAAATAATGATAGATGAATGATTATGTTTGGGATGCTCTTCAGACGGAATACATGGTGGTACAAGAAGCAAACCGTGACATAAACATATTACGTGCGCGAGCGCGAACGGCAGCCTTGAGCTCGGCGTACTTGGATAATGCACCCAGCCGCTGCGCCGCCGAGGTCGGCAATAAGAGGCCACGCTCACCCGCTCTCCCTGCAGTACGTTCGGCGTCTTGGCCTCCAGCGCCATACACCGAGAGTGTGTATTGTCTTCGAGTGCATCACCAACTTAGGTCATTAGTCTCATAAGTGTTACATTCCGAAAAGTGGTGGTGTTTCTCTCCCGCTGAGAACCGGTGCCGACCTACATGTCGACTTGCGGAATATCCCACAGGGGGGGGGGGCAACGACGCAGCCGTGACCAGCTCTCAGTTCTCGACTGATCTCCCAACATCCCAGGTAGTACGGAATGTTAATGTATGTGTGTGTAAGGAGATGCGTGGATGAGGAACGAAAGATTGCGGCAGATCCACGGACCGTTTCTATAGGAACTGCATCGGCACTCGCCTGGTACTAACAGGAGGAACCAAGGAAACCTATACCGATCAGAGAAGCCGGACACTGAAATTCTCCAGACGGTGATTGAATTCCACTCTGCTCTCTATCTAATGTCGAAAATCTGCCAGCGCCGGAACTCGAAACCTATGATCTCCCGGTCAACGATGCTCTAGAAACAAGTGTGTTGACATTGAGCTATCGCGCCCTGTGCCAGCCCACCGAACAGGTGTATAAATCAGAGCGTGTCGACATCGTCCGTGCGGCGCGGCGCGGCGGGTAGAGCATGGGAAGAAGCGGGGAGTTGCAGGTTCTCTCGCCCCAGCCGCGGCTCTGGCTCGGCTCGGCGCGGCGCGGCGCGGCGCAGCGGCTGCACGCCCGGGGCGGTCGCGGCGTCTTCGCCAGCCTCGTCTCGCTGCTCCTTTTGGTGGCCGTCGCGCCGCGGCGCTCGCCTGGCTGGTTGCGAGGTGCGCGCGCCTGCGCGATGCTCGGGGCTTGCACGCGCGTGAGCGGTCCACAGATTGCGCGGTCGCAGCCGCCGCCGCCATCGATGAATGACGTACAGTGCCGGACTTGCAACCGCGCGGGCGAAAATTGCCGTTTTTCATTTGAGCAAGAAGAAAACAATGGTGGTTTTTAGCCGGAGGAGAACGGGACAAGTACTCTGGTCAAATTGAGGGGGAGGATCTTCCACCTGATTTTTGTTTTCGGAACGGCGTGATGTTATTCGTGTACTAATTTTGAATGCCTTTTTATTTTATGTTGTCTTCTGTGGTTTTATAAAATGTTTTTTTTCCGCTGTGTGACCTAGGCGCTCAGATATTCTGGAAGATGTCGGAGCTTATATAATTCTAAAATGAAAACTCTACGCTCTCCTTCCTTTTCGACATTTCGTCATTCCCCTACTATAATTTGCGGATGCCGAGCGGCATATTTCGAAGAACCAACACAATTTTGTCAAACTCTTTTAAAATAAAACTGAGTCGTATTACCTACAAGTTTTTCAAAAATTCAAATGAATTGTTATGTAAAATATAATTTGAATATATAGTAATTGAAATACAAAATATTCAAGATATATTCTAAACATATTATTCTGGAGACTGAAGTGTTTTTACCGAATGTATAGTCTCTGCAGGGAAATGGCAAATTTTTACTTTTAGAAGATGCGAAGTGTATTGAAATTGAATGAATGAAAGTTTCTTCAGATTATTTAAATTCGATCGTATTTGTACGTTCACTTAACTAGTCAGTTACGTATCCAACATATAACATGTTCCAGGGGAAAAGATCATGGGCGCTTGAAAGTAAGTACCGGTAAAAAAACTGTTATACCACTTAAATACTCTCTGCAACCCAAAAATAGATGCTTGAAATTTTGTGTGAAAAGCATTCCGCTATTATAAAAATGGTTGTAAATTGTCTGAAATCATTGTTTAGTCCAAATGAATTTCGCTTGCAGCGCACTGTACTTCGTGGGCCACGGCGGCCTTCGTGTTGCGCTTTTTGGCTAATCGGCCCGCTCGACTGGTTTTCGGGAGCTCGTGGGCGGACGAAACATCGGGCGCGGGCTCCCTTTTCAATTCATCGGAGCCGCGTGAGCTTTCGGCTCCTGGCCTCCGCGAACTGTGTCATGCACACACACACACACAGAAACACGCGGTCCGGCGCGCGGAGGGCGCTGAGAAAGCGACGGAATGCGCTGCGCCGGTGCCGAAGGCTCGACGCATCTTCATTGAGCGCGCGGCCCACTCCATGCCACACAATCGCGCCTGTCCGAGGAATATTTGCGCAGGGGAAAGTCGCGTCGACGCCGAGACGACGCGAACGGGTAGAGGTTAAGAGGCTCTTGGAGGAGACCCGTCCTCTTGTCGGTAGCGTGCAAGAAGGTGATTGCGATCTCGAAACCTGTTGTGGTTCGGGTGACCTATGAACCTCAATCTTTAGAAGCCGGTGTTTACAGCCAGTGCCGATTCTCTATTATCGAATTATGTTCTCAATTTCCATTTTGCGTGTTTTTAATTCTACACTAAAATGAAAATATCTAAACCTTATTTCCTATATAGTTTGTAATTACATCAACCTTCTAAGTCTTATTTAATGTTTACTAAAATGCGGTCGTCACAAAAACAGCTCTATCATGTATAAATTATCAAAAGAGACAATATAATCATTTTAGATAAAGATTCAAATTTAAAAACTGAAATGATAGTTTTATATTCCTTGCGTACTTGTTATGAAAATATATAAATAATTTGGAAAATATATTAAATAAAGGGAGTGTAACTTCCATTTTATTCCTATCAAATTTTATTTTCAGGTACTTGATTGTACAAGAATATTCCTATTTTTCTTTGCTTCTTTTCATAACATAATTATGGGAATTGTTTTATTCATGCTTCAAAAAATACTGCATTTGCCTCGTATTTTAATTGACTACTTTGAATTGAAAGTTCAGCCAAATCTTTACCAGGAAGATGATCAAAAAGATATAGAGCATGTGCGTTGACTAATAACTTTTATATTGCAAACTTACAATAGATAAGATATGTGAGTAAAGTGAAACGTTGCTTAAAAATACGCACTTGCTCAGAATTTGAGATGATGCACATGCGGTTACGTTGCAGAAGTTGCAATAGAGAACGGCAACTTTTTTTGGAAATAGTGTCAAAATTAATAAAACAATAATTTTGATCAGATTATCGTGTCACTATTACTCTATTTGTGTTGTGGTGTGATATGCAAATCAAAACAGCTATACTTAGTATTATTGACAAGCACATACCGTACTGCATTGCTTTCAGCACAATGGATTCAGAAGATGTATGAAGTAGTACCAAACACGTGGAAGCTAGTACAGAAGAAAACAAAACTATAAATGAAACAGCATGGCATGCGGAAGAACCCATATTACGGACTGATGATGATATTGTACTCAGTCATGCTATCTGAGGTCACTTTTGGCTGCTCGCCAACATATGTAAAAGCTATATGGCACGTGTTTGTTATAGTGTTAATGTATACGTGAGCGACAAATATGCACATGTGTAAGGTCAACACATACAAGGACGGTACAGTTTGCATAATATGAGTTCACTCCGTCTTTTTTCTCGTAGCTATGAAATGCACAATTTTGCACAAAAATTATAAAACATAAATTCGCTCACAAACACTTGTTTAAGAAATAAGTTGACTCAAAAAGTGGTAAGGAATTTTAGAACTGACAAATAACAGTTAAAATGACGAATTTTTCATCAGGCTGAAAGTATGAAGTTTATTTTCCACAATTGCTTGGCATGTTAAATTCTAACTTCTTTGTTTCTCTCAATTTGTTCTACAGAAAGTTGAAAAAATTAGATACGAACACAGAAGTAAGTTAGAGTTGTAAACTCACTGGATTCAAAATTGTTTTTCTCTTTAAAATGTGAGTGTGGAATGAGTCTGTAGCCAACGCATTGTAAAAACTTGTTTGACAGCGACATCTGAGATGTTCGTGGTTAGTAATAAAAGTGGAGCAGTTTCGTTACCTTAATAAAACATTATATTAAGGGCATGTAGAAGAAACAAGATACTACCAGACAATTGTTCCCATTGAAGTTTTTTCCTCGAGTCTCGTAAACTTCGTATCCTGTATTCTGCTTCCACAAAGGAAAAATACGAGTTCTCTTTCCTCTGAACTGGAAGAAAAGAGCAGGAATGGTTGAGAAAGAATGAAATACCGACTGTAACATGCGATAGGAAGATATAACCATAGAATATGAGAATTTTGTGAACTCGACATTCAGAAATATTGCAATGTAATGTGGCTAGCACATTCATCACCACTTGGTAAATTGTTTTCCACCATTTAAAAAATTTGCTTATGATCAAGATACACGATATTGAACAGTGATTTTTCTTCATATTCATTAACGAACTGCATCTCAGAAATGTGCATCATTCCAATTCTGAACAACATATGTCCATCTCTTGATCGATTGCAGATTTCAATATTGCAATGAATCATACATCCATAAATCTCTTTAAAATATGTTCCACCTGCGAGTTCTTGAATGATTATTCTAATTATTATTAGAGTACGATTATCATATAAGAAAAATAAAATTATACCAGATTTAATTTTAGATACTGTTAATGCTTATTGTCTCAAAGATTTTCAAAAATGATATAACTAAAATACTTCTTTATTTCCAATTAATGTTTTACTTTATAATTTTTTATACCTTAACAAGTTCGTTGAAACCTGAAATTACAATGTTTTATGTAATTTATTTGAGTATTCTGATTCAAGTCTAACCTCTACTATTCAATCAAGAAAGTTACCTCACGTAGTTCCCTGGCCCGTAGAAGTCGAAGCAAGACCTGGGACCTACATCAACTTCTTATGCATCACGCCATCAGGCGAGGGGATCCGAGGGTGGGGTGGCAGCGGTTGGGCCTGACCGGAAATGCCTCACCGAGCAGAAGAATAGGGAATCGGAGTCGAGGTCCCAAGGAGCGAAGCGGGGTGGAACTTGGAGGGGCGGGGCGGGGCGGAGCAGGGCAACGCAGCCGGATAGGGCGCTGCGGTTGTAGGCACATGTGTAGGCCGCAAGAGCACCGCGGGGGACCAACGTACGGTTCTTGCGTCTCCAAACAAAAAAAACAGGTATTTCACTACACAAAGGGCCGATTTCAACAATCTCGAAGCTCCTTGCCAAATATTTATAACGATTAGCATTCTACTCGCAACATACTCGCGATTTCCTGTGAATATATTTCAACACGGAATAAGCGGAAAACTCGATTCTGTCAACAGCGGATTCTTGCTAATATAGAGAGAGGTTGGTACTTTTGGCGGTGCATTGTGAGACTTAAGTTTTCGTTTCCGATACAGTTGTGAGCACGGCTCGCGATTCTGATTTGCGGTGATTGTTGAAATGTCGCCGAGACCTGCTACATTGTAGCAATGGGGAAGATAGTGGCGACGACATATTTTCAACATAACAATGACCGGAGGGAGGCCAATTCCCCACCCACCGTACTGATAATTTAACTCGAATTTTGCAGCGAAAAAATCAGTTTAAATATATAATAAAATTTCGTCAAAATTTTACTAAAAATGAACTATAACTCGTAACTTTGAATAAAGTGGTTTTGATCCTAATGTGACTTTGCTCCCAGTTCCCATTACTAGACTTGTGTCGTAGGAGTCTTAGGGAAATTGTTAACCTTATTAATTTACTTATTTCCCTTTATCAATGCCGCACTAACAGTGGGAGAGCAAGTAAAGTTCGTAGGAATGAAAGCTATTTTATTGTCCTAGAGGAGACTTTCTGGCATTCGGAAGTGAGACTTATTCTTGGTTTTGAGGGAAGTAAAGATAATGCCTTTCAAGAATTTACTTTTACATGTCCCGTATGTAAGTTTTATTTAAACATTCCAATAATGCAGGTAATGAACGTTTATAAAAATATAGCTCACCCTTTTCTATGTGCTTCTGCTGTAGTACATTTAGACCTACAACATTACCACACCCCTAAATCGCCCACGCACGCCCCAGTTGCAAGCTCTTGCGTGAACCCCCGGGCCAATGCCAGCGTTCGTGTGGATGGGATGCTCGGGGGGCGGGGGGCGGCGGAGGCGGAGGGCCCAGCAGCGCCGGGGCTTGCGGGACCGGCAGACAGCGCCCACCGCGGCGCAGGCCGCATTCCAGGCCCCGGACCGCGTCGCCCGCCCCGCCCCCCGCCGGGGCCCGCCTGTGTGTGCCGCGCCGCCGCCGCCGCCCGCGGCGCCTGACGGTGCCGTTAGCGTAGACGGCCGTGCGCCGCGCCAGGCGGTCCAGCTGACGGCGGAGGGCACACGAGACACATCATCCGACATGCGTGAAACGGACTCACGGACAATATTTACAATATTAATCCTGGACCTTTCAGATAAACGGGTTTGCATAACATTAATAAAATTCTTCCGTTGCAACGGGTTGGTACTACTATTTTTAAAATTCACTTTGATATGTTGCAGTACTTTTAGTGCGAAATCAGATTTTTTTTATTTTGCTTTTCAATGAAGAAAAATTTCAAAGTTTTAAAAATTGCAATTTAAAAAATGTTGTGCACTTCAGTTTAATCAAAATAGTGATCTTTAGAGTATTGAAAGATGCTTTTAAGATACAAATATAAACACACACTTTTATTTAAAATGTAATAGTTTTCAAATTGATTTTTAAAGAAATCATTACATGTACAACTTTTTGCATCCACGTACAAATGTTACATACTGTTAAGATGATGAACGTTTTACGAGACAAGGCCTCCCCACCTCCAAATCCACTTGTACACTGCATTCTAGATTTTAGGAAAGTTGACAGTGCATTTGACAGTTATCAAATCTCACATCACATCACATTGGGAATTGTGGACCCAAAATGAAACTGCCAATGTAAGATCCTCCCCATGTTCGGTTTTCGACCCATTCCGGACCACTGTGAGGGTGTGGATGCTGCGTCGCATCCCAGAGGCTGTATACGGAGGCGCTTGCACGGCGGCCCACATATACTGCTCCACATTTGCCTCCACGAAGCCGTAGGAATGCTTCGGAAGGATCCGAGAATCTACCTCCTTTGTGTGACTCGGGCTGCGTTTTCCGGCCCGCGAGTTCATTCATCCTGTTCTTAAGTGGCTTTATGGAACATTTCTGCTTTTGCGTCATGTGCCGTGGCGCACTTCGGGAGACAATCAAGCTTTTTCACTAGGCTTCGTTTGGTGTGGTACTCTTGCTTTGTGACGTTCTACGTTTCCACCAACTCATTCCACGTTTCCTTGGATTTTTTGCAGTTTCTTTAACTCTTGTAAAGGTATACATTAACGTTTCATTAATTATTTTTATTCATTATTATTTTAATTAATTTCTTTATATGTAACGTAGAAACAAATAGCAAAGATACCCATCCAAACTGGAGCTATTAGTAAAGTATAATACTAAAAAAGTAAGGATAAAAATAGATACTCTCTCCCTGTTTCCCTCCCTCTCTCTCCCTCTCTCTCCCTCTCTCTCCCTCTCTCTCCCTCTCTCTCCCTCTCTCTCCCTCTCTCTCCCTCTCTCTCCCTCTCTCTCCCTCTCTCTCCCTCTCTCTCCCTCTCTCTCCCTCTCTCTCCCTCTCTCCCCCCTCTCCCCCTCTCTCCCTCTCTCCCCCTCTCTCCCCCTCTCTCCCCCTCTCTCCCTCTCTCTCCCTCTCTCCCTCTCTCTCCCTCTCTCCCTCTCCTCTCCTTCTCTCTTTCTCTCACTCCCTGTCTCTGCCCCTAACTGTCTCTCTCTTTCTCTGTATGTATGTATATCCGAAGAATGAACTCGGCTCGACTGGCAGATACGCCATGATCAGAGCAGAGATTCCGTCCATTTATATTGCCGTTTTCTGGATGACAGGAATTCTTAATCGAGAAATCCCGCAGCGGAGGATATAAATAGCGTAGAATTGAAAGGAGCGCTACGATAAAAGATCTCTTTTCATTTCCTGAGCAGCTCTTTTATCTCTCATGAAAGGGCAAGGAAATTCCGGTAGGTTTTTTTCCTTTTCAGTTAAGAAATCTTCATTTCGTGGTTTAGTAACTACACAAGTTCGGCACTTAGTAACAAAAGTGGAGTAAAATAAAATATAATTGTTTGATAATTAGATGACATGCTGATTTTTTTGTATAATAGCAAGATATACATCATCGATAAATCACGCAAATGTTAATATTTGATAAAATCATTCTGAAATCAATCTATGAAACGAAACTGTTGTAACTTGTTATTTTATGATGATTTTATTGAAACCACCATTGAATGAGTCAAATCGAGAATCATTCAAGTCATAGTGTGGTTGTAATCTAAAAGTTTCATTAGTATTCGCAACATCTCACCTAGTGATCGTGGAACTTTATTTTACGCCACATGTAAAACAGATAGGAAGTCAAGAGAGACTTTTCAAAACACGTGAAAAATCAGTGCTTCTTTGCCCCATATTCCAACGGACAAAATAAACAAACTAGAACAAAATTGCAAAGTATATTTAGACACCGTTTTACGTTTCGGAAAGCTTCAAAGAGGCAAGTGGCAAACAAAGGCGCAAATCGCAGTAGCTGTTGAGATGCACGTGCGGTCGGGGGTCGGATTTCGCCAGCGGTGAGTAGCGGCTCGCGCGCGCGCGCGCGCGTCGGTCGCCCCTGGACCACTCTGTCCCGTTGGACGCTTCTCAGAACCGGCTGGGGCAGCGGCGCAGGAAGTCTGTCGCATGCATTCAGAAAACCCGCTGCACTCCCGCTCCGCCCGCCGCGCAGCACCGCCTTCACGCCTGCGGCGGCCAAAGAGTGTTTTCGACACTAGTTGTATTGTTAGGTGGGATTCAGCCGCTGAATGGAGGAGAATGCTAGCCACCGGCTGCGCTAATTGCAGTTTTACGAGGTTTCTTCGATCAACACTAGGCGAATGTGGGATCAATACCCTAACGAACGGGTCAGGGGCCGAGGGCGATATTTTCTCCCTCTTCCGTGTCATATTCCCAGCTGTTACACACACACACACACACACACACAGACACACACACAGACACACACACACACACAGACACACACACAGACACACACACACACACACAGACACACACACAGACACACACACAGACACACACACAGGCACACACAGACTCACACACAGACACACACACAGACACACACACACAGACACACACGCAGACACACACACACACAGACACACACACAGACACACACGCAGACACACACACAGAGACACACACACAGACAGACACACAGACACACACACAGACACACACAGACACACACACAGACTCAGACTCACTGACACACACAGACACAAACACAGACACACACAGATACACACTCACAGACACACACACACTAACAAGCATTACTCTACCACGCATGTCGGGAGACCAGTCGCAAGCTTAGAGCTTGTCCCGGCTGGAGCAGCGATTCCGTAGAGGAAAAGTAAAGTAGAAATGAGTCAAATTTGAATTGTTAATTTTGTCAATTTACCTTGCCATTCGGATTTTCATTATCCTGTTTATTATAGACAATCACTTATTAGTCAGTTAAAAACCAATTAGAGTAGGAAACACTTATTCTTGATAAAATATCAAATGTAATCTTGATAAAATCTTCAACATAGGAAAACATTGCAGAGTTTCGCGACCCACTTTTAGGCCGCTTCTTCAGGCAATTTTGTGTTCATCAATTTGGCAACCATTTTTTAACAAAAAGCAGATGACCTTTAATAAATGTCATAAATGTTTTTATTTGTTCTTTATTTTGTTGTTAATTTACAATGTTTTGGTGCTTTTATTTAGCAGTTATATTGGAAAGGTGCGGTTCAAATGATGTCTCGCGTCTCGATCGTGTATTGTACGTAAACCCCGGCATTTATTCATTCGCCGTGAACCTTTGTGGCCTTTTTCGAAGACGAAACATTCACAAGTGATTAATGGTTTGCGGTGAAAAAAATTAATGAGGGAAAGATGTTGACGTTGTTTACTTCTATTCACCACACGAGACACTGATGCAAGCAACATTTCTCTGCGGGATTAGAACATGTGTGACCTTAGTGGTTGAGACGACGGCCATGAAAGCGGAATTACCGGTTCCTACACTAGGAGATTGTACAGTACAGAATCTGCTTTGAGTACTTTGCATATTTTATGATTTGTAAGTTTACCTCAAATTATGCTAATGATGTTTCTGCCACACATGATGCATATACCCCTCAAATCAGATACGTAATAGCGATTCGAATTATTCACAGATTAAAACGATATTTTGAATGGGTGAAAACACCATGCGCTAACTCCTTTATAATTCTATTGGTTTTATGACTGACTGTCAGTAGTACCAGAGTCTGTTGACTCCAAATGTTTGAGAGAACCAGTTGGGATGTGGTAGGTAAAAAGCCTTTCTTGTCCAAGATTCACATAATCCAAATACGGCCCTCGTGTCTTTCTGCCTGTCTTTTCTAAAAAACAATGTAACGCAATACGAACATGGGGACTTTGACCTTCGTTTCACGTGGCCATTGTCGCTCCCAACTTCGGATACCGAAAAGGTCTCATTGCAAAACCGGTTCAGAAACAGCGCGAGTAATTCTCTTCCCCATTCTTTCTCGTCAGGTCGTAGACCTTGTCATGACAGGCGAAGCTCTCGCTCACCGAGTCAGAAGGGGCAGGATTACATCAATAGCCTTTTTTACAACCTCTTAGTCTTATCGACTAACACTCGTTTAGAATTCAGTTTGTGCTGGCTAGCTGTTTTTATAACAAACATAAACTTTTGTTGTACAGTTTTCAGCAGTTTTAAGAATAATATTCTATACTTGTAATTAACCTTGCTATCGATTCAAATCCTGTAACAAATGAATATGAATAAATATATAACACAGTTTTAATTTACGACATGTCAAGTTGTGCTGGAACTCGAAGTATATTTCCTTACAAATTGTTCAGCACGTAGAAATGTATAAGCTAAATTGCCAACCCTTCTGTATCCGTTAAACTATGGAGTGTTGTAATTTGAGCACAGGTTTTGTCGAGAGTATTTTTAAGATATTTTAAAAAGTTCGTTTTCGAAATCCTGGCCTGTAATTTGGATCAACATTTTATTTTGTTCTAAAGCGTCACCACATATATCTAATCAATTAAGCAATTATGCCACATGCTCGAAATAGTACTTTCTTAAAGCTTCCGTAACATTTTTCTAATGAACCTTATTTTGGCGTAATGATAGTTAACCAGAAAATGATTTATCACCAATGATCCGAAGGTGAAAAACATTTCACGTAACGAATTTACGGTTGAGATGTCCAGCAAATCTGCTTTTCAGTGTTCATCAGGGGTTTATTCTACTCAACCAGGCAGAAAGAGAAATTGGCTAGAACACCTAAAAAGGGCCGAGAGGAAGACGTCGCGGATATTTCTATGAATTCCAAAAGCATTTTGCGGCCTTCTTGCGAATAAAGAAAAGAAACACAGAATGAACGTTTTACACTTTCACGAAAGAAGTTATCACTCTCGAATTCCTCCACGCCTCGACGTTTAATTTTGCCGCATTCTATTCGCAGCGGCAGTGGGCGGCGCCTTTTTTTCTCTGCGAGAACGGCAGGCGGGCGGCGCCGCGCGAATTGTCTGCGGCTGAGGGGGGGGGGAGCGGCGGCGGAGGCGGAGGCGGAGGCAAATACGCGCGCGCACGTCCACACACATACGCCGTCTGTCAGCGGCCCGCAATGTTTCGAAATCACACCACAAGCGAGAGTATAGAATTTTCTGGAATTTGCAAACTTCTGCTTCAATTTGTTTTTTATTTAATGCAGGTGTATGAATAATGAATTAAGCGACATTAAAAATACATAAATATGCCTCGTTTTTCTTCAACTTTTTTCAAGATTTCTGATTTTTTTTTCTATCGAGCATAGAGTTCTGATAAATGATTTATTTTTTCTTTCTAGTTGCATTTATTTTTCATTTTGTTTGGCAATTTTTATTAAATAAATGTGTCGTCCAAATATCTCTGAAAGAGCAGCAAATACGTGGATTAACTATTTTTCCGAAAGAGGTGCTGTTTTAAGTAACGCATTTTAGAAATCGTTTTTGTTTATTTAATTTTAAGTATGTGTGTATTATGTATTTGACATTTAGGATCAGATTAATCCGACATTGGACAACAAGCGTTGTTCCCAGGCTTGGGTCCTGATTTAATTTATTTTTCATTTTCGGGGGTTAGGGGAACATGTGGCGGGCATGACACATTCCCATCACGGTACCTGTCGTATTTGCTATGCTTCAGCGCGCTTTCATCACGCAGCTATAGAAACTGAGGTTTATGTTAGAATGCTACAGCGTCATTTTTACCCTGGGCGGGAATCGAACCCTGGACTACCTCATTGAAAGCTAGCACACTGTCCATAAACAACCCGAGGGGCACGTTAATTTTAAGTTATTTATTTATTTAATGTATTGTATTTCTTCATTTCGCCCATTCAATAAGAACCTTAAAATTGTTTAAATAATTTTCGTTATAAATAAAGTAGTGTGTTTTGCCACGTTCCGCTGCCTTTCGGCCCATTTCAGAGGAGCGCGGCGACGACCGCTCGCAGGGCTTCGCCGTCCGTCAGCGGCGTCGCGGCGCGAAGCCAGGCGCCGCGCCGCGCCGCGACGCGAAGACTATCTTCCTCTGGCCGGCGCGGGTGCGCAATGTGCCGCGGACCATTAACTTTCCGCGGCGGCGGTCGCAAGTGCCACTGGACGCCGCGGACGGCCGCGGTCGCGGACGTCGTCGTTCCAACCACCACGCCACGCCACGCCACTCCACGCCACGCGGCGGCGCGCAGTTTCCGGCAAAAACCTCCGGCCGCATGCCGCGCGTGCACTGCAGCGACCGCGGGGGCAGAAGGCCTGCGGCGGAGGGCGGACGAAGAGCAGTGCACGAGAAGCGGAGGCGGTAGCAGCAGGGGCTCCAGAAGTGTCAAGCTGCAACTTTTAATTGCGCCGGCCCAGACGACGGAAGTGCGATAGAAAAAAGGAGGCATGGAGGTCAGATGAGATGATGTTGCAAATAATCCAGCTGGGATGAAGTGGCAAAAAAGAAACGACCGGTTGTCTTGGGAAGAGAATGACAGGGGATAAACAAATATCACGAGTGACAGAAAAGTTAAAATCAACGTTCAGAGCATGTTCTCAATAAACCGACAAAGGAGAACATGTGCCGGGGAAACAGGAACAACATATGTTTCTATGCGGAAAATAACACAACAGAATTCTATAATCAACGAGCAACGAATTGTATTCTAAGAGATAGGTTGCTCAGAATACCGAAAAGAACGTAAAGATTATTGGAAAACATTGAACAAGGCTGAAAATTAAGATAACCGTTTTACTACTGAAGGATAAATGATAGAGTACGATCGAAGGTTTTCCCTACTAGTGTCACGTGTTTGCGCGAGAGGGCACGACGTAGAAGAAAGTTCTTAACATTTTTTCGTGGCTGCCTTCATGACGTGAAATATATTGTAGTGTGGTATCGATCAGGAATGGTGGAATAGTAAATATTGAACTCTTTACACTTGAGATTGATTGAATGGGGGAGTGTGGATTCTGATTGATTGATTCTGGGCGCGTCAACTAGTCATTAGGGTCATTAGTCTCGTAAGTGTAGTATATGTTTTGCTCGGGAGATGACGGTTGTCTTCCCCCGCTCGATAGCGAGATCCTGCGCCGATCTACCGTCCGCTAGCAGGGTTTTCCCTATCCAGGTTTCTCTCTTTGGCGGGGCTCCGCCTCAGCTGGGACAAGCTCTAAGCTCATGACCGGTCTCCCGGCCTGTGCGATAGTGTACTGCGTGATAGTGTGTGTGTGTGTAAGGGGAGAGGATAGGAACTCACTCTTTCTGTTGCCCGTTCGTTAAGGTACTTCTCCGGCATTCGCCTGGTACTGATAGGAGAAACCATGGGAAACTACCGATCAGAGCAGCCGGCCGTTAGAATTCTCCTCCAAACAGCGACTGAATTTGACCTAGCTGACAAGCCAGTGTCAAAAATCCTACCACCGTCGGGACTTGCCCACCGTCGGTCCTAGGATCTTCCGGTCAGAGGGATTGCAGTGCTATCAGTTGATGCCCTGAGCCATCTCCCTCGGAGGGGGGAGCGTAGAGAGCGGGAGGGGTTGACGAGACGGGAAGTGTGAGCGCGCAGCCATGGCAGACCGAACAGGGCACGTGTGGGAGACGGATGAAGCGTGTGGGGTTGCTTGTATTGACAACGCCGAGTTACTAGCTAGTTCTCAATAAAATATCTTTTTAGTTTGCTTTTGCGTTTACTATTTTGTTGAAGTGTATTATTTCTTTATCTCTACGCATCTCACCCACTCTCTGAAATTTTGTATACGGGCCTAACTGTATTACGTGTGTATGGGTGTGTAGGTGCTTGTTCATCTCTAATCCACCGAGCTTTTATTACTTTTATTGCATAATTATATTTAATTGTAATAGTTTTCTGACTTAAATAAGATAACAGATATTAATGTATTTCTAATAATAATAATAATAATATCGCATCCATGAGATCAGAACATTGATAAGGCAGAAAGAGAAAAAATCACCAACTGTACCCCTCTTGCCCATAGAATACAGAGAAATATATCGTTTTAATTCTGTTGAGGTTATATCATTTGTCATCACAGCGAGTAGTCTGGTTAATAAAAACTTGAAAAAGTATATACAAAATTTACGATTAAACCCTAATACAATTATCCTTAAATCTCAGAAATCTGCCATCTTGGAAACATGCCGAATAGTTCGCACCATGATGAATTTACCATGAGTTGTAACCAAGTGTGTGGTTTGCCAATGTTGGTCCCACACACCTGAGAAAACCGGACAATTTCCGAGACGTAAGCCAATAATAATAATAATAATAATAATAATAATAACAACAACAACAACAACAACAACAAGAACGTAGAGGAATACGTGCAATTATATTTACGTACAGTAGTACAAATTACTGAGGAGCTGTAGGTACGCGTTGGAGAGAAAAAAAGAATGGGTAGGAGTATCATCTGTTTTCCTCTCTCTCTCCAAACATCAGAAAATCACGTTCCGCATACCGTACTGTCGATAGAATGCTCGGGAGTGCTACCGACGCGGCGTGTGCCGGAAGCGTGAAGCCGCGGGGCCGGGTGAGGCCGCGCGCGCGCAGGCGAAGGAAGGAGGAAGCATCGGCTCCAGGGAAGAGACAGATGCCTGGCGCTGTAAACGTGTCAAGGACGCGCGACGCGCGTCGCCAAGTTTTTGCCTCTAACGCGCCTCGCCGAAGACGTTGGAATAGAAATAAACTAGATTCACGAAGAGCGCGCTGGTGTCGCGCAATAATTTGAAGGCCACCGTTCTAGTGGAAATGTGCGTACCCCATAGACATTTGGGATTCTGGTAGGCGCAAGTTACTTGTTTAGAATAACGATGTGTTCTTTTCGGTGCGTGTATTACTTAACTGTACGAACATATACGTGATAGATTAAAAGTTATTCGGCATATAGTAAGTTCATTAATATCAAATTCATTGTTCCAAGTTCAAATTGAGTGTATAAGTTCGTACAGTAATTAATTGTAAATGTTGAAGGCCTTTTGTGTGAAAGCTTGTATACCTGTATTGTTAAAGAAAAATGTCATCTGGCACAGAAAACATACACCTAAACATTATCCACATGCAGCTAATATTTTGTTTTTTCATTTACATTTTCATTTCTGTTACACTAACCCTAGGCTAGTTAGAAAATACATTTTTACTATTCTACCTCTCACTAAACTTAAACGTTTGCCGTGTAAAATTAGGTTTTCTATCTTGATATATCTTTGCTCATTCACCTACAAAAAATAAAGATATATACTTTTTGACTTGCCCTCGTATATTCTATTATTCTTTGTTCACTTTCTAAACTAATTGGACATTTTGAGTAACACTCTAGGGAAGAACGTTCAGTTAACTCATAACGCTTTGGCATGTATGCACTGTCGATTACACGAAGTAGATGATACCATTTCTCTGATCCGAAATCTCAAGATAATGGTCATTGTTAAGTTTTCAGTAACTGTGATTAAAATGTTATTATAAAATGAGAAATGTGAGCAAATAAGCAGAGATGATGAAACCTGCGAATCTAAATGGCATGAGCATATTCGAATTATGCGCAAGACAAATATTTTATTTTTGCCACTGTGTGGAGAATAGAGGAAATACCACATATCCATTAAATTCACCTGAATCATTTATTATTATTATTATTATTATTATTATTATTATTATTAATTTCACAATTGCCCGAATATTATTGGTTTATTGTCTACATTCCGAGAGAAATGTAGAGGACACTAGAAGTTAAAAAGAAAGAAATTATTACTCTTCATTAGAGTGAATGAAGTCCAGAACTTCATTCAGTTCAAGAAAAAGTAGGAAATAG
The DNA here is from genome assembly GCA_031308135.1 of Acheta domesticus. Lineage (NCBI taxonomy): Eukaryota > Metazoa > Arthropoda > Insecta > Orthoptera > Gryllidae > Acheta > Acheta domesticus. Next base: position 2,771,599 of record JAHLJT010008756.1, read on the forward strand.
TTTCATTCTTGGCCGTTTGTCAACAAATACCATTGAGGCGAGGTTCACAACACCTGTTCCTTCCGGAAACATCTCCCACTTTGGATCGTCCGCCGCGATGCCTTTTCTACAGCAAATAAAAACACGAACTGTTTGCAATGGTTTTCTCCGCGTGCCATAAAGTAGAAAGCGGGTTTTGTCAACACCGAAATTGGTGACTTCGGCCTCTTGCTAACAAGTGAGGAAGCTGCGCTGTTGTAAGTCCCTCGGGAGCAGAAAGAAACACGCGACAGACAACGGCCGGCGGTGGAGGCAGTCGGGGCGGCAAAAAGCGGCGGTCGACAACGGTCGGTCACGTGGATGGTTCAAAGAACTAGAGCACCAGGGGCGATCTCACCCGCTTTTGAGAAGATGAGATTTCTCAGAGGAAGGCAATACTGATTACACAGACGTGGGTTCCTTTCGGAATGTCGGGCTTTTTTGCCCTTAATTGTAATCTGGATGCCCATTGCTTCACTTTTCTTTGTACTCCCATCATTATTTTAATATATTTTAAGACTTATTTTGTTTACTCTTGTAGTTTCACGGTTGATATTTATTCCTCCCAAATATGCTTGACTCGTAGCTCAAACAAAATTGTTGAGATAACCAATTATTTAACTAGCTCTAATGCTAACCAACTGTAAGTGGTTTTGCATGAGCTGTGATGTGGAGCTAGATTTTCTCCCCCATGATACATTCATATATCAAAAAATAGGACGGACTGAATCCCTAAGAATCAAGGAATCAGTGTAATCGTAGTTAAAGAAGGCGAAGAAGTAAGGATCATTAAAGAGTTGTCATGTGCGTTTGGAATGAGTTTATGTGAGCACAGTCTACTTTCTTCAACCTACAAACATTGGTTGTTTATTGTACAGTCCGGTAGTACTTTCAGAAGATTCATTTGTGACTTGTATTGAGTTGTTACTAAGATCAGATTGTGTGATTTTCTAGTATAACAATTTTTGTTTGAACTATATTTCATAACTTATATTTTCTTTCAATTTTTGTTCTTGTTTACGAATGTTACATGAAAGAATTTTATGAATCATTTTCCTGAAAAGCGCGTGTTGTTTAGGTGCGCCTCTGACTACTTCGTTTTATCATTAGAAAATATGACAATGCTACCCTTTTGTCACTCTAAAACGGGTCACATCACGTCATGATAATTAAGCACGTCGAATCAAAACGTGCTGGAACGGGTAATTGCCCATGAATTCCAGAAAAGCTTTGCAGATTCGTGACTGTATAAGCTGCGTTGTCGTTTTCCTATTGGCGGAGGAAACCACGACTGCTGCTAACTCATTGCGAATGACACTGCGAACATCTTCATGGTCGATCAAAGCATAAAGGATTCATTATATATTTCTCGACAAGAGTTATGAGTTTTTCCTTCATGACTCGTGATGAGAAATACTGTTAGTGACGAGTAGACGAGATTTTTTTCCGGAGTCTTTAAAAACGAAAAATCCTTCAACTCTATGCATTCACCAATGAAATAGGATCACACGTGAATGCTTTCAGTACTAATGCAATCCATTAAGCATCAGTCCTCCCTAACGCTATCTTTTTTTGGCAAACAATATTACTACAATAATATTGTTTACCAAATATGTATAGCAAATTATGGATGTTTGTTTATTTATTGAAAAGCACATGATGATGAGATAATTTTTTATTCCTTAAAAACGTTGCTCATAAACCCTACACTTGCAATATTTTCTTGCAATTCTAATTGTTTGGTTGTTTAATCTAGTGTCTTTGTGTTTGAAATTCGAAATGCTGTAAACAAATTTGTCGGCTTTGCATTAATTATAATCTTCTTCCATCACGGGTATTTAGTATCTGTCAAATATTATCTCTATGAACTTGTGAGAATTGGCAAATCCTACTGCAAAGCAGATTTGCCAATATTCATCTCTCTAATTCCATCCTCCATTTCCAGATCCTAATTTGACGCGTTAATATCATTAAATTGCGTTTTTTAGTCTTCTCAGCATCAAACAAATGCAGTGCAATACCTCGCCAGCACTTCGGGATTCGCTAGGGCCGCCGTGGCGGTGGAATTCGCGCGCATTGCTGTCGCCACAATTTCAGAATCGAGGGCGGGAATGGATACACAGATAAAGGGGGAAAACAAGTGAAATGACATGATGAAAGGTAGTGAGTTTTTGGAAAAGTGAGAGGGGAGAATGAAAGGAGCGTAGTTAAGTGAGACACGTTCATGAAGAAGGGCCGAATAAGAACATGGAAGAGGTAAAAGGTAAACGAGGAAAGGACGGAGACGAAGATAGGCAAATGGACGGGAGGTAGACAAGAAAGGTCCCAAAACGGAGGAAAGACGGATATAGAAGATGAACGGTTATGAGGGAACAACAGGGTTGAACGCAGAGGGCGATATGGGGGAGAACAGCGGCTGACGAGGCTCGGAGGTGGGAACAAGCCCAGGCAGAGCGGGTCCGGGAGAGCGGTGGGGGCCGAAAAGGGTCGTAGGGGGGGGCAGGTGTCCGTTGCGGGTCGGAGGGGTGGCGGGGGGCGGCTCGCGGGGGCGATAACGCACGAGAGGGCGAGGGCGACGCGCGTGAGAGAAATCGGCGCCGGGACGGGCCCGGCGCGAGGGACGCGCTAATCCGCTGACAGCGCGCAGATTAATTTCGCCCCGGGAGGCGCCTCTTTATCGCGAGCGGCGCGGCGCGGCGCGGAGCTGTGCGCGGGCGCGGGCGCGCGCGCGCTCACGGACGTTTTTGATCCGAGGGCGGCGGCGGCGGTGTCGCGACGCGTCGAAACAGCGCGGCGGCGTGGCGGAGCGCGCGGGCGGCGGCTATTGATCGCCCCCGCCCCTGCCCTCGGCCGCTCCCGCCGGCGCTAATCCCGCGCGCTGAGCGCCGCCGCGCCGCTCCCACGCGACCGGAGCGACGCGACGCGACGCGACGCGACGCGACGCCGCTGCCGCTGCCGTTGGCGGACGGAGCGCGCCCCGTCGCGGCAGGGGTGGACAACCTCCTGTGCGGCGGCGCTCGCTTCGCGCCAAGAAAAGAACGTGTTGTCAGCCTGGGTCCGGTGATGGAATATACTGCGTGCTCAAAGCACGCGTGGAGAAAATAATTATTTTATATTTTTAATACAAAATACAGCGTACTGTCATATTCTTGTAGTACACATAATTTCTCGCGTTTATTATTTACGTGCTTTTATTATAAAATAATCGTATTAATGAGTAATATAATTACACGTGTAATTTGCGGATCAAAAGTTGATCATTTACTTAATGTTGTTTTAAAATATGTTTTTAAACTTTTGAAGCCTTATATTCTGAAACAAATGTTCAGATTTTTTAACCACGATGAACATGTTCTTGGAAAAACTGTCGTACCCATGCAATACCTTTTTTTGCTTTTTTGTTGCTCAGACATTTTCTAGCCAAATTAACGATTGATTGAGCCTAAATAGAATTAGTATTTCCTCATTAAACTTAATGTTGGAAGAAAGCAGCAAATTGTGTTGTGTGGAGGAGTAATGCGTAACATCACCAGAACCTGCTTTTCGTTGTATCTCCACGACCCGAACATTTTCACCCTCTCATTTCTTCAAGACCACAACCCAACTGCCATGAACCAGGAAAGTAGAACCATAATGATATCAAATCTTTTCGAACCCTCACCATACGTCTAAATGCCGATGACCGCGGGGGAGCGTCTCTAAGAGTTTCGCAAACCGCAAAATGGAAACCCCTGTCCCGTAACGGCTCATCGTCGGGAACCGCGGAGGAGCCGGATTAAGCCCTGCGCCGACTGCCAGCGATGATTGCCTCCTGCCTTTTTCTTCCTCGCACTCTCAGGGCGCTCTATGCAGACTTTTGCCGCGTTCCACAGTTCACGCCGTTTTATCCAGCACTATCTGATACGACTTTGTTACTACTTCGCGAAAAGAAATCAAGCGGTTCGTTTGTTCTCGGGAAAATTAAACGATGACTCGAAAGGGATAATGTGTAATCGCACGCTTGATTATCAAGCTCTTTGTATTCTTACAGTGTTTAAATCGAATTATTAAACTACTTATATCCGAGAATCAATTCATTTATATCTCGTTTGCCATCTAGGGACTTGGCTACAAATGACTGAACGTATATGACTCTTGATTATATACTAAATTCATCAGCTAAACTTCATTTCATGAGTTGTTGATGCAGCATATTAAAAACACCCCTAGATACAAATCTAGCATGCAATCTATGTGTGCTAAACATGTTACCTGTTCCAAGTTTTGATAAAAAATAATATACTCGCACATCAACATCAAATAACACTCTCTCATGAATATCTAGACAAAGTTATTATTACTGGCGTTTATCTAAGGTATACATAACCATCTAATCTGAGCACTAATAAAACCCGAATCATTTTAAGTTAAATGTACCTTCAGTTGAGTTGCGTCATCTGAGATACAATCGATCGTCTCCTGAAAGTAAGAATGTGTTATTGTTAATATAAATAGCATGTTTGTGATTACATGAAAGTATTACTGTAAATAAATGTAATTTTATTTCACGAAAATATCACGTAATCAAATACACATTGTGTGTGTCATTGGTTTTATTGTGCTAAACCAAGATAATTGGTTCTAGTGTGATAAATATTTTCTCAGGCAGCGTCCAATGAACTTAGCACATGCCCAATGAGCTTTCACGAGTCTTATTAGTAAGACAGATGAGAAATCTTTAAGATTACTTTGAATGCTTTGTAATTTTCATGTGGCTCTTCCGATGTCTGTGGCATCTTTACGCGCTAGCATTTATGAGTAAAACTACAATCTTAGCTATGTGAAACTAAGAGGCAACGTTTGATATTACTAATATTTATATCCAATTACCTTGGAATGTGTTCTACAGGAGACAGCAACTTTTATAACTTTCTTCAGTTCACTATTATGAAGATGATTACAATGTCTTTTAGTCCTATATCGCCTGAACGAAGTTGGATAATATTTAAATAACATACGCGCTATAGAGTATCGTTGTGAATGCATAGTTATAATTTCTTGAGTTTTCTAAGGATCCTAATTCCTAAGGGTGAACGACGAATAAGCTAGAAAAGGAGCGAATTTGTATTTTACGAGAATCATCATACGTTTGTTGCTTTGTATCAGGAAAGTGTTTATTAAAATCCAATAATTTTGTTTGTAATCATAATTTTGATTATCCTGGTCAGGCGCCGACTCATATTTGTCTATTGACCCCAAGTCGGTCTCTTCATCGACCCCCTGGAAATCTATACCGGCCCTCTTTGGGAACCCTTGTTCCAAATGATCAGAGGCGTTTCACACGTTGGCAATTCCCAACGACCATTGGATTACCAGCGTCATCTTCTATCCCCGTTACTTTTCTCGCAACTTCCTCGAAAGCCAATTTCAACGACATGTGGTCACCATTGCCACCAAGTGCTCTGCGTTCCTCTAATTGCCGCACGAGCCTTACGACGCGTCGCTCCTCCTCATCAAAAGCGCCCGCCAACATATCCGGCAGCCCCCGCGGCCGTCTCCGCACGTCGTACAATGCTTTCATCTGCTTGCGCCGCGCAGCCCCGGGCGACCGATGCGCCTCATTGTTCTTCAAAGAGAAACCCACTCCCTCCGCGGGGGCGGGGCGGGGCGGCGAGGCGAGGCGCACGGGCACCGAGTTTGGCTGCGCGGCGCGAGTTTGCGACGCTTATTCTTCTTGTAGACGTTATTTAATGTCTTACCCTCATTCGGGAACAAAGGTATTTCTCCGCGCAGGGAGATAGGGATTGAAATATGACTGGCGGGGGGTTGCGAGACAATCAGCTTGCTTTTAATTTATGGGGAATGCTTTGTTCAGGAAATATCGCGGATGTGTAGTTTTTGTGCGAGACACATTTGATTGTATATTTTCTTGTTATTTTCATGACCTGAGGCACATCGTTTTGTAGAACAAGAAGTCTGACCGGCGCTGTTTTTTTTATGGAAATGTAAGGCGGAATTTTGTAGATAATTTCTAAGAAGGTTCTTTTGTCATGTGACGTTAGGGTTGTAAGTGATGTTATTCAAAAAGCCAAACTTAGTGAATTGGCTGTTTCAGGCACCAAAGAAATCGTTTGAAACAAAAATATTTGAAAGGAAATTATCACAAAATGTCTAAAAGCGGGTCATCAGTGTTGAACTTTGAATTCGGCTGTAGGCTGAGAGAGGGGAGGCATTGAGAGAAAGGTGAGACAGTCGAGTCAACTGAAAACATTGATCGGCGCACCTTGGCACGTTTTCGGTCAGTTTACGTTTCCGTAAACACTCAAGAGGAACTATTTTCACATTTTTTTTTCTTGAGTATGACTTAACGCTTTTCCGCGAACAGCGACTTTTTTGTATGCTTTCGTGCTTTATGTATTCACTGCGAGGTAAAGAACCGGGAATAAGAAAAAGAGTCGCTTGATATTCTCAAAAGTGTTTATAAAATGCAAGTCACTCAAACGAAGTTTACAGGCTTCTGAAGACTCGCATTGCTCTGTTATCACATCACAGTTTGAAGTTGTAGTCAAAAGGAAACACAGGAAAGATATTAAGTCGTATCAGTAAGAAGTGTGAAGAACTTATGAGAACGGACACCAAGCGATTACAAAGCGCACGCTTTAAAAAGTATGCAAGAATTCGAAAGAAAAAAATTAACGAAATAAGCGATTCTTTTTAAAACAAAAGAACGCAAATTTTGAAAAATGTTTTGCTCTATATTTACCCACTATTTCATTAACAATCGACCTGTGGACACGTTTTAGGACCCAAGCAGATGAAACTTTGTCATGAAAAGGTATTAGTTTGAAACACTCTCTTTTGGATTCTCTTTGTTAAGTTAGAACGTTCTGTAAATGCTTTTTAGATAGCAATAGGGAAAATAAATTGAACTTTTTTAGCAAATCTCAATAAGCCTTGGGGCCATTATCCGGTCTATGTGGCTGGGAACTTTTTAAAACTTTTTGACACTGGCTGCATAGCTAGGTCGAATTCAGCCACTGTGCGAAGGAGAATTCTAGCGGCGCGCTGCTCTGATCGGTAGTTTCAGGAGGTTTCTCCAATCAATATCATGCGAATATCGGAGCAGTTCCGTGACAAACGGGCACGGAACGCCCGCATTGTTTCCTTCCTCTTCCTTGTCCCATCATCACTCTTATACTCACACTTCATGCAGTACACTACCACACATTTCGGGAGACCGTCAAGAGCATAGAGCTTGCTACCGCTTGAGCGAAGTCTCGCTGATGGGAGATACCTGGAGGGGAAAACATCGCAAGCCGACAGGCAGGTCAGCGCCGGATCTCGAAATAATCAATCCAAAGGGGAAAAAAGTAAGAAAAGCGCGCGTGCGTCACGGCTTGTTAACTCGATATTTCTACGAGAGTTTCTTCGTGTGATTCGGGGAATCTACAAAAACTTCTCCCGGAGATGCCGTTCAATAGGAACAAATCGAAAGTCCAGACTTCGTCTCGTCTCCCCGTGGCCATCGCGGCTGCCGGGACGTCTTTCATCACCCGCGCGGCAAAGTGCGCGCGCGCCTCGCAGTCGCACGAGTTTTGCGGTTGTCACGCTCCTCGCGCGATTTACAGCCGGCGGTTTACGGTGCGAGGGAGGGAGGGAGGGGTCGATGAGGAAAGCAGGAGACCTTTCGTCGACGCCCGGCGCTGGCGGCCTTCTTCGCGACCTCCTCGCGCGGTCCAGGTGACTCTGCGCTTTCTAGTATCTAGCGGGTGACGATGGCGCCTGTTGCTTCGTATGGCACTCGGCAAACCATCGCGCCTGGACTACGACTAGAGCTATTTAAAAGCGAACATGAGGAAACGATTAGTGAAGGAGGGAGTTTTGATTTTGGGCGTAGCAATCGCTTTAGTCATTAATATCGGCAGTGTAGTGTATGTTACATCTCGAGAGGTGGCAGTGTTTGTCCGCTCTAAAAAGTGAGATCCGGCGTCAACCTCCATTTGGGTGTAGAGGCGTTTATCTCCCCCAGGCGGGACACCACTGCAGCCGGGACAAGCTTTGAGCTCCTCACTGATCTCTCGATACGTTTCGTAATATAGCGCATGTAAATGTGTGTGTGTGCGTGTGTGTTTAAGGGAGAGGAATGAACAAGGATGAGGAAAGATAGATCGCGCGCGGTCTACGGCCCCACTTCTTCGGGTACTGCTTCGGCATTCGCCTGGTATTGATTGGAGGGTACCACGGAAAACTACCAGTTGAAGAATCCGGTCGCTAGAATTCACTTGCTTTCAGGAATTGAATTCGTCTCAAAAATGTAGTTAATGTCGAAAATCCACCATCGTCGACATTCGAACTGTAGGAAGTCCCGGTCTCGATTCAGCAGAGGCAACTCTGTTCCCGCCGAGCAATTGCAGCAGGTACAATTATTGTGACTTTGACGAGCTATAAAGTGAACGTACATGAAATACGTACATCTGCTCAATTCATAATACGATTACTTAAATTAATCTATGAATGGTTTAATAGGTTTCTATGTTCACAAAGCAATCTTATTCGCAGTTGAAACATAACAGTGATCGTGATGTCATTAGGCTTTCTAGTGGAGTAATTGGCTGGGTGACCAAGGCCTGTAGTATTATTTAGGAACAAAACGATACCACGTCGCACGGTGCGGTGTGGCACCATTTCTTAATTTGCGCTATTGATCGAAGCGCGAAAACCTGATACATTTGAGTGCGATGGGCGACACCCAGGGCGCTTTCTTGTAAGCTAACAAGGCTTACGGGCTTCGAGGCCTTGGGGAATACGCCCAATAGATTTTAAAGGAATGTTCTGGAAGGTTTCTTTTTTTTGTACTTGAACTTAATTCATTATGTGATGTATTTCCATTTCGCGAAATTTTAGATATTGTGTTTCAATGAATATGTGTCAGTCATTTACGTCAATAGAGATAAAAAAGTGGTTATACAACCTCATTGTAATAAATTCTAATGCAATGATTTTATCTGCAATGAGTTTGCAACTAATCTACCATTACTTCTATATATTTTTTTACTTAATTCATGCAATTCTATTTTTGTTTCAGGTGAGTGCTCCTTCATTTCGACGGAAATTTTGCAGAAAAAGTAGTGAGTTATATTTTTGTCATTCTTATAATTGTAGATATTTTATCCTATTGCCAATGATAAAGTTTTTATTTTTTGCGGATGATCCATATATAAATGTAATAAATCGAAAAATAAATAATATATTTTGTGAATGAAAAATCCTTTGAACAACACCATATTTCGATTAAATTCCTTAAACAGGATACAAATTTTCGTCAAAATTCGCCCTAGACGCAGAGACGTTATTGTTTAATAATGAAATTCTGTTCTTCCGACAAAACAAGATTTAAAAAAAATGTCTTTACAAAATAGTATTTTTATATAAAATTATTATTATTATTATTATTATTGCAGTAGTAGTTTTGTAAGTATTATAAATAGAAGTATTTCACTGAATTTGATGCTATGAAACGCAACCACGTTTTGAAGTCTCCAGACTCGCCTAAAATAAATACAATGGTCATTTGTTTAATGTATTTTCTCTGCGATGCCTTTCATCATATTGAAACTGCCAAGCTTGGGTTGCGATCGGAAGTATGTTAGAGTGTTTGTTATTATTTCACCTAATGAAAGAAAACATTAGCTACTTCGCAGTCTGAAAAGCCATCCTTGTGGGAATCTATTATGTCCCGAGAGCAGCCCAACGTGCTTAAAGCGAATGGACCCGACACGGGGCCCACGAACAGATGCGGCGCTCAACTTTTTCCTCGGGGGCGGGTGTCTGCAAGGCTCTACGTGACGCCGCCATCTCGCGCGGCCCCTTTCTTTGCCTTTCCTCTCCGTCCCCGGCCCCGCCCCCGGCCCCGCCGGACTTTTCCGGGAGGGGTTTACTCCTCGGTTAGCCGACCGTTCCTTCTCGCCCGCGCGTTGGCGGAGCTGCGCCGCGGGAGGGCGGGCGGGCGAGGGTTGCTGGACGGTTCAAGTGGGCGATGGGTGTCAGAGGGCAATTTCATAGATTGATTAGTGATTTAGGGTGCGTCAACTGCCACGGACATAAGTCCCGGAAGTATAGTGCATGGTTTTATCGTGGGGAGGTTGTGGTGATCTTCCCCCGCTGGACGGCCAGGTCCGACGCCGACCGACCGTCGGATTGCGGGGTTTTCCCCAAACAGATATCTCCCACCAGCGGGGCACCGCCCCAGCCGGGACAAGCTCTAAGCTCTCGACCGATCTCCCAGCATCCTGTGGTAGTGAATTGTATTGCGTGTGTATGTTTAAGTGGGTGAGGTGAAGATAGTACGAAAGGAAAAGGAAGGCAAGATCGCACGCGGTCCATTGCCCGTTTGTTAGGGTACTGCTTCGGCATTCGCCTGGTGCTGATCGGAGAAACCAAGGGGAAACTACCGATCAGAGCAGCCGGTCGCTAGATTGGACGATAGGGAGTGGGCTGTAGTCAATGGGTGACGAGAGGATGTCATGGCACAGTGATCGTCGGGCAGGGAACGGTGGGTAGTGGGCGATGCGAAGTGAGCAATGGAAAAAGGACAGTGGGCGAAGGGTGACCGGCGATGGGTGACCGGTAATGAGTAATAGATGGCGGACAATGGCCATTGGGTATGGCGGTGGGCAGTGAGCGGTGAGAGAACGTGAGGTGGGAGGTTGGCAATGGGCGGTGGTCAGTGCCCGGGTGTGGTGCAAGGTGGGCGGTGGGCGGGTGGGTGGGCCGTGGAGCGCTCCGGTAAGCGGCAGGTGGGGAGCTGTGGGGGACGGGAGTCGTGACGCTGGGCAGTGATTGGAAGGCGGTGGGCGGTCGCCTTCCGCCATGCTCTCTCCCGCTGCGCCGCCGGGTCTGTCCCCCCGCTTGAAAAACAGCGGGATTCTCCTCGGATTCTACCGCCCCCGCCGCCGCTCCGCGCGCGCAAGGGAGAAAGGCTGCCGGGCGGGCGCCGCTCCGCGTAAACAATTTCACGCGGGAGGGCGAGGGCGAGCGAGGCAGGGCGGAGCCGCGGCGGAAGGGGCGACGGGGGAAGCGGGGGCGGATGAGTGCGTTTCTTTACTCTAGAAGAAAAGATAATCGCGGCTTCCTTTCCGCGATGTAGTTTCCCCTCTCCTCGTATTCATAAGAGCACTCTCAAACGAAAGAATTCTTTAAGCTGCTATATTTTCGTCCCTTTCTCCCTTTGAGGGAAAAGTGATTTCGTGTTCCGGGTGTTTTGAAGAGCATTGGGTTTGTTAGAGTTGGGAACTGCTTTACATAATATCATGGCTACGTCTTATTTACGTGACAATGCCTTTAAAAATTAGTAATATTAGCAAACGCAATTTCATTCTATGTGACTTCATTTCCAGACGAATGAACTTTGGTTTCCTTTTCTTCAAGGTGTGAAATTGCAAATGACGCAAACGAACAATTACAACACGAGTTATTGTCGTGAAATAATTGAACCAGAAACCCCGAAATGAAAATTATGAAAATGTTAAATTAGTAATGAATATAAAAATTATTAATTTCAATTATAATCGAAATTCATCACTAATATTGCATTTTTATGGTTACAATTCCTCATTTCACTGTTTGTATTATTTAGTTATAATAGCATACCTGAATTAGTTTAAACAGTTATATAACCCCTTAGTATAAATGTAAAAGGGTTGCAGATAATTGTATTTCAGTAAATTGGAATTTACAGGATAATAAATTATTTCAGATTAAGTTTCCTGAATTGTTGCTTGAAAATCCTTCATCTTAAGATATCTGCTCTAAAGGCAGAGTAATTTTAGTTCCTAGAAAGATGATATCGGCCATTCCTATCGATACAACAGCAATTTTAATTACCCTAACGCATGTGGTCATTAACTAGCGTACGTGACAGAGATGAAGCTTCTGCGAAACCCTGCCAGATGACATGTAATCGAGCTGTGACGCGAAGTGGTGCCACCAATGCGTTCATGAACCCGGCTTGTTTCCGCTGCGGTCAAGCAAGTGTCAAAGTTGGTGCGCCCGTCATCTGGTAGTTCGCGGGACATTTTGAGTACTGGTGGCGTTGGTAGAAGATTTTCTGGATGCAAACCACCAACACTGCAGGATCTTACTGTAATTCGGAGGGTATGGAGGCGGCAAAATTATCTACAGGTCTCTGGCAGATGGAGGAATTGGAGAAACAGCGACTTGCGGAAGGCAGAGCCGGCGACTTTGGTGATAATTGGAGGGGTTGATGTTAATTGGATCGCCTGCATGAGTGTCAGGGAGGGTTAGAGGAATCTGGGAAGAGAAGAAGAGGTTGACCTCAGGCTGAGAGGCGATTTGGTGGAGGAGGAGGGGACAGGAATAACCATCAGCGTTGTCGATTACGCGGGCGAAAACGGGACAAGGCCGCTGACTCGATTTCAGAGAGGTGATTGGGGGAAGCTGTCAACTTGCGGTTGTGGTTACCGAAACAAAGTTGAACAGCTAAATAACAAGATCGGCAATTAGGGTAAGGAGGACGACGCGGTGGCGAAATACAGCGGCATAGTCGGCAATAACGACGAAGCGAGGACGCTGATTTCGTCGCCAGGGAGAGGCGTGAGGAAGCCGTCGACTTGGAGCGTCCGTCCGTGTGGCGTTCCACAGCCCCGTTCGTGTCGCGCCTGCCCGCAGTGGAGCGGCCGGGTCGGCAGGGTTCGTCTGCGGTGGCTGGCGCCGAGCGCTCGTCACACTGTTCTGCTGCGGTCGCGCGTCGCTGCCCGTTAATTAGAGGCGGACGAGGGCTATCGCCGCGCGCAGGAAACCACGCGATAGGCCGCGCCCGGACTAGGAAGCGCCCCGCCCATCGCACCACGCCCCGCCCGCCCCGCCCCGCCCCGCCCCGCCCCGCCCCGCCCTGCGGCCACCCGCGTCGCGGCATTTCCTGCCAATGCCATGCCACCAACCCTTGCGTTCAGCAAACAGGCTTCGTTCAAATCTGCGAAAATGAGTTCTATCACGGCGCACTGCTAATCGGTCACGATACGTTGCAGAGTACTGGTTACCTACGAAGTTTTACCCTCCCAAATAACTTGTTTTTATTGAATGTAAGTTTTCAAAAGCTGCGGTAGACCTCGGGGCTTCTATGAATCGCTAACACTGAATGAAATGTTTCACACAATATATAGTGTACCCGGTGTACATTAGTTTATTAGTATTCCTTATTTCCTGTAAATAAAGCGTATTAATCTCATTGCCTAAATAATGTGTCGGACAGTTGCTCTCTGACGGAAATATATTTACGGAAGAGGTACAGTTCCGTTTCATGGTCAGTGATTTTCTTTTGTTTTCACACTTGTCGAAACATCTATTTGAGGGGAAGGGCAGAAACACACGCTGCGCGCAGGAAGAGGGAAGTAGAAGGGAAAACGACACTCCGCCCCTGCCACTCCCAGCTGCCCTATCAGCGCCACCCGCCACGGGCCATTTGGCCATTTCCTTTTGTGCACCACCCTGACTCCACTGGTCGTTCTCTGGCCACTGGTCGTTGTTTTGGTTGAAGTCTATAAGGACCATCCGTGGATTCTCATCACAATTTGGGAGGATCGTACCAGAAATTCGTTTTTAAGTATTTAAGTTTGGCGCTTGTTATATGTTAAATATGACTTTTGTCTGCACTAATATGACATTAATGTAAAAGTATATAAACATATTTTTGAGCAAACTTTGTCAATTTATATTTTCTATTCGCATAACTGTTAGATTTAAATATTTATTCTGAACATCTCACAATGACACATAAATAGCAACAACGTGGTGCAATAAATAGATATGCATTACTTATCTTAGAATGAACATCCTAATATTTCAGATTTGTTCTAAAATGTTTATTCTTGTCACACTTCGTAATTGATTTAACTTTAACTGTCGACTAGCAGTACCCATCTTTCAAGTCCGTTATCCCAGCAGCATAAAGAATGATCAATAGGTATTCAACGTTGAACTACACATCGTATAACCTCTAAAAAAGACTTCGTAAATCAATCGTTGTTAACCTCCATTTATGAATGTCGTTTGTAAAGTGAATGAATGTTAATAAATTCTGTTATTTTTCACTACCTTTCTTGCAACTGAATATAAAACATCGTATTCCTGCCAGTTCTGGCGGTTTGCAAAAGGTCGTTTCTCTCTTGACCCAGACTTCTGTGCTTCCATTAGACATTCAACGTACACCTATTAATACTGTACATATTTCCATTTGCCATATCCTGACGTTCATAACATGACCAAGCACTCCACTTTTATGATCCGTACGTGTATATAAGCACATAAGTAGAATGGTTATTAGCACTATCTGCTAATGAAGGAACGTCATTACCCTGTTCCTATTTTCCAAATAATTAGCAAACCTTTGACATTAACATTTATTATTAAAATAAACAAGACATTAAATAAGTACAGTGTGAAATAAAATTCTCTTCCATTATTACATTTCCAATACTACAACGAGCGTAGTCCTTTGGTTCCTTTAGTTGTGAGTGTTAAGTTATGTAATCCAATCGGTTGTTGATTAATTTAAAAAATAGGTTAATGAAAACAAAATATTTTATTGTCCAAAATTTGTTTGTTTTTAATTCAAATATCTCAAGTATCGAGCTTGACTTTCCATGGTAACTTCAATTAAGTTAGATTAGATGTGTTTTAGTCATTTTCTATCCCATCAGATATGTCTTACAAGTATCACTTGAATTGATTGTGAGTTAGTACGTAACTAATAAATCTATGGATACATGATTTTGAATGCTATTCGCAAACTGATTAACTGTGCAACATTCTGAATTTTTCCATTTCTACGATTTTGAAACACGAATTTAAAATGAGATCGATGATTTAAGCTAATTGGTGGAAGCAGTTTTCCGTGCTCCCAAATTACGAAATGTCAAAAGATAATTTGTGGTTGGAATACAACTGAGCACAGGGAAATACCAACTTAGAAGAATAAATGTGCAGGAGAACCTCCAATAGACTTCAATTAAATATTTTTTCAGCATTGTTTTGCGTGAACCTGCGTCGAAAATGAGCGGATAGATATTATTATTTTGAGATAGATAAGTTTATTTCCAAATACATCAAATGTATCGTTAGGGTAGCTGTATGTAAACATTCATTCTATGAGGAAAGCTAATGACATAGTGAAGGAAACCAATATGGTAATCACATCACAATGTGAAGCAGCCATATCACATAGAGTATGGCACATGCCATGGGCGCTATTGACTGAGAGTGACATTCAACATTTAACATACTTGAAAAAGTTGAATGGTAAAATTTATTTTAGTACTCAAGCATGGATTCTAGTGCTTCCGTTCAGGTAAACTGATTGGGACATGTTACTTTACGGGATGCTTAGAGACAAGTAAATGGAACACTGGAAGTTATGAAGTAAACAAAACACCTGAGTGACACGTCTGGCATTCTGTAAATGGTCCCAAGACAATAAACTTCTAGATTTTCATGAAATCATATAAAAAATGCGAAAATATGCAACTTGTACAAACGTGTTTTTGTCATGCTCATAAATATTAGATTGAACTGATTCCTGAATTTCAAAATTTCAACGTGTCATTTGTACGACAAAGGCAACATTTCTGTACTAGATTAATGTAAATAATGATTCATAATATTTCAAATGTAAAACTTTTTTAATATATTGTGTCATTATTATTATTATTGTTGTTGTTGTTGTTAAAAGTGCGCTGACGGCGCATATCAAATTAAGAAAATCTTGTTTCTGGAATACACGTCATAAATAGGGATCACGAATTAGACGGATTGGGGCGTTTGGGCGGTATTCCCAAGTTCGTTGCGATGAATTTTGAACTAAGTAGAACTGGTATTATTATTACCACCATATATTTTTATTATTATTATTATTATTATTATTATTATTATTATTATTAATGTTGTTGTTGTTGTTAACTGAACACGTAGAAAAATCTGAATCTCTCAACAACGTGAGCGTATTTATAGTGAACGTTTTATTAAAACAAGGAAATAATAGAATGAACTGACTCCTGAATTGAGTGCGCTAATAAACTTTCACGATGCTACATGAAACTGATTACCTTGGGCAGATTTTTCACTAACTGCATGTATGCAGCATACAGGAATATGTTGGCTGCACACAAATGTTTTTCTCAGTGAATCCTTCAATTTTCCTTACACTCATATTTGGCAACTATTAAAATTACGATTTTCTGAGATACAGCAGTAGCAGTGTGGCGAATGCAATTCTTTTTTATTACCCTTCCCCTCACAAATAATTTTCCGTGTAATGGCGACTTCGTTGCCACGCTTGCGCCGGCTCCGGGGTAGCGTGTGCGGGAGCGGGAGGAAGTGCGTGCGACGGCGGCTCGCAGCGACCCCCGCCACTCCAACCCCGTCCCGGGAGAGGCCCGGCCCGCAAGCGCTGCGGATGCGTCGGCGAACGCCACCGAGCCGGAACGGCGCGGCGCGGCGCCGAGCGGCGCGGCGCGGCACGGCAGCGGCGGAAACGAGCCGGCGCGGCGCCCACGGAGCTCAGGAAGGCCGCCTTTATCAGCCCGCCATTACGATTGCGGCCACCTCCGCCGCAGCCATCGCATTAACGGGGTGCGCGGCGTATTGTTAGTGTTCGTGTCGGAAGTCGAGGTTCCGAAGGTCCCCGGACGACCTACCCATCGGCATACACGGCGCCTCACCCGACTCCACATCCAACGGCCTCCGAAGGACCTCTGACGGCTCACCCGACGGCTCACCCGACGGCACACCCGACGGCACACCCGACGGCATACCCGACGATACACTCGACGCGACTTCCCACTGCTCATCCAACGGCACACCCAACAGAAGGGCCTAACTTCCAGCTCACCCGACGGTACACCCAACGGCACATCGGACGGCACATCTGACGGCGCACGCACGTGGTGGCCTCCCCTTCAGAACACCCTTCGGCCCACGTGACGGCACCCAACTGAACACTTTTCAACTCACTCGACAGCCCTAACCTGCGGTCTAACAGTCACGTCGGATTTCCTGAGGGCACACCCGACGGCACACCCAGGGACGGCCAAGCGAACGACGGCCGCACACGCAGACACCCCTGGCCTTCTACTCCCGCAAGTTGCTGCCCGATTGTCTTTACATGAACATTCCAGGATCAACAGGCGAAGGCTTGTATTACCTTGCAGCGCTCATTAACATCCCGACATTGAGACGAAGTTTGCTGTCGGAAGAATATTGCGCATCAGCAGAAAGACAATATATCCGAGGGATGGAGGAGAAAATTGGTAAGTCGGAATTGTTTCTGAGAAACGATGAAAATGAGTTCAATTTCCAAGAACGAAAGGCAGAGATGAAATTTGTCAACGAGTGTACCTCCAACTGAATGGTAATTTTAGAAGCTACTTGGCTCTTTATAATTCTTATTACTTCTTACTAATTCTTCAGATAACTAATTTGTCACCAAAATACGTCAATTGTTGGCAACTTTTTTCAGCTCTCCTCAATTATAACACCGCTCCTTCATATAAAAAGAAACTGCCACGTAAAAACATGAAATGAAAACATATAACATTGTGTTGAAATTTTAGACAAATTGTATTTTTATTGTTTCTGTTAGATCAGTTTTAGTTAATATTCATGCAATAGTGGTGTGAGTTGCAGCTCTTCGAGTATAGTGCGATTGTGTTGTAAATACATCCTGGGTCATATCTCTATTACTAGAGATCAAATGTCGCCCATATTACATTTACATTCAGATTGCTCTCCAGTTGCATTCGAATGCTGCAACAATAAACATACAAACATTCTCTTGGAACCTAAAATCCTCTGGGTTCGAGCCAGGTCTGCAGCGCTGAATAATATAGAGAATCGCATGTATTTCGTGTTTTGATTAATTTTTTGTCAATAACTTCTATTCTGCGAAGTTGTTTTGCCGTACGATAAAACGTGATGCAATACACCTGTACCTTGGTCCTTGATACAAAATAACTTCAGCTATTACTCACCATTTCAGAATTGCGCCGCGCAAGTACAAGTATTACCAAATTTAAAAAAAAACTCATTCAGATGTCTTCCAAACTTCCATGAAAAACGTTCCCTTTAGTCACCTGCTTGGGCTGTCATCGTAAAACTTGGTAGCCTTCGTGTTTGCGAATCTGCAGTTGCGTATCTTCCCGTATGTCATGTTGCATGCGCATCTTTATATATGTCAGATTTTAGGTTGCGTGACCAATTGCAGGCTTGCATGTGTTAGCGCTCTTTTCAACGCAGAAAAAATTAACTACAAACCTGACAAATCTAACAAATTATTCCTCAAGTTGTCAGAATCAGAGCTGCTTCCACAACTTGGAGTAGTCACGAACGTCATTAATTACGAACACCCTCCATTTTGCTTTATTCTCTAAGAAAATACTTGAGAACAGATTCTAATTGTTCTAACTTGAATTATAATTTTATCTTTTTTTAATTATTTTAAGAGAAAAAATGAAATTCTTTTTAATTTTTGTAAATGACAATAAATATCTTCATGCTGTTCATAATAAATAACTTCATAGATAAATTTGCCGAAATCAAATCGCAAGTACTTGTTTTATTTGGTTACAAGCAATACGCCAATGCCAGTTATGTATCCTGTCACAGGAATGTATTCGTATGCAATTATTTCATTATGTTGGTATTTCTTGTATGCTGCATGATATTTCTTCAATGTTACAATCACAGTCTGAGAAAGTAGACAAAATTCAAACAGCAATTATGTAACGGTATTAATGGAAGATGAAGAAAAAAGTCCTAGAATGCTGGAAATAAACTGATATGTTGTAAGCAGTGTCACATTTGTATGGTCAAATGTAAAAGTCAGTAATGACGAGAATAATTTGTCATTGACAGTTAAACCGAACCTGAAACAATAAAAACAAGTCCAAATAAGTATTAGTAAAACAACAATAACAACTGTAACAAATAAATACGTAAAATTGCACGTGCACGAGGTTTGCAATGGTATGATACTGACAACGACTTTCAATATGATGTTAATGGTTATAAATTTGAGGATTTCACCTAAAAATCTTATAAAACAAAGGGGAACACGAGACGCCACGGGTGCAGGTCATTCGGGGAATGGTCCATAGATGGGCGGTTGAGAGTGGAGGCAGCAGACTCAGGGGCGTGGGGGCGGCGGTGAAGGCCACGCGGCATTCGATGCGCTGGGGCGATAAGAGCGAGTTCTGCAGGGCTGCTGCCGTCCCCCGCCCCCGCCAGACGCGCGAATCACGCAGATATTCTCCCTCCGCCGCCCCCGCCCCGCCCCTGCTCCGTCCCCTCTCCGCCTCCGCCTCCGCCGGAGATAGAGGTGGATTCGAGTTTCCAGTCGCTGCGAAGCCGGATTTGGAATAATTCACGGGATTCGCTGCGCCCGCCAGAGACGATTACGCGCTTCCAGCGCCGACTGGCTGCTTGCAGAACAACTACTTGTCTGCAGAGGCCTCTTCCCCCCCCCCGAAATGACCGATTCTTTCTCACATTTTATCTGTTTGTGCTAAATTTCGGGTGAAATTCCTCAGTTGATAGCATTTCAAGATTCCTATTATTCGTTCATTACAATTCCTTTCTTCAAATTCATTAATTTTTGTCCTGTTATTGATATTGTAAAATGTTTTTATTTCAAACGTGAAAGCATATTTTAAAACCGATGTAGGCCCTATTTAGCCGGTATTATTTATAATGAATACATTGCCTTTTGGTAGTTAAAAACATTCCTATCTCTGATATTCTTACATAATATCATAATATAATTTCGCCAAAGAATTTGTAATTTTTCAGTGTGTGTGTGTGTGTGTGTGTGTGTGTGTGTGTGTGTGAGTGAGAGAGAGAGACAGACAGACAGACAGACAGACAGACAGACAGACAGACAACCGAGACAGATACAGATAGACACACAGCCAGACTCAGTCAGATAATTGTCATTTCTCTGTCCGTGTGTTGCTTTGCGCTCGCATCAGTTCAAAGTTATTTTCGACTCGTTAAACTCGCTGTCGGTTACTTGATGTTTCCATTTAAACTTTCTCATCTTTGTCAAGTGAAGCGGAATGAAGTGCCGAGTATTCTCGTTTAAAGCGACATTTCAACTTTATGCAGCGAAGGGATTTTTGTCTCGCGTGAGATCACAAAATGATTGTGCCTTCCATTCATTTTTTAGCGTTCTTGCCGGAAAAAATGAATGATCGCTCTTCAGAAAAGTGAGTATCTAGCTCCTTTCTTTGCACTTACTATACAAGTTTATCTCTGGATTTTGTGCGACAGCATATGACCTGTATTTTATTAGAAGAAAAATCGGAGTTGTTGTAATTTTAATTTTCTGTTCTCAAAGGAAGACTTAAAAAGAGAAACGATAATATTAATAGAAAAAGAAATACGTTATAAAAACCCCCTTTGAATATTATTTTATTCTCGGTAGAGAATTTATTATTTGTAAAATAACAAAAGAGTAATGTTATTATAAAAAGATACCATTAAAATTAAATGTCTCTTTAAGAAGAAAAAATAACTTTGAATATCCATTGTTTAATTGTGAAAAACACGTTAACTGATATTAAAGGAATACTTTTAACCTTTGAGCCAATTTTGCTTTTTTCTATCAAGTACTACATCTGGGGCCCTTTCGGATCGTAAGCGTTACTGACAGCTGAAATTGGTAAATATAAATGTAAACTGTAATATAACGAGTGTAAATGAACGTTTATATACAGCGAATACCTCTTATAAGTTATTTTTAATAATAAATATAAAATACCTTATATAATAAATTACCTTCACCGTACGTAGTCACCATTTTCTATGCTTAAGTGATTTGTAAAAGCTTGATAAGCTATTTCGCGAAGAAAACAGAAGTGTTGAGATCAGAAACATTTATTACAGTTCATAACAAAATTTTTCAAATGAAATGGGAAAGTAACTCAGACTATACCTTAGGTCATTCCCGGTTGACGAATCATAACATTAATACTTCTCTAATAAAATATGGAAAGTATGTGAAAATGATTTGGTACCTAGTTAATAAGGGTATAAAGGCTTATGTACCATAGACGAATTAGACTAAATTGCGAACATTCAGTAAAATATAATAAATAAATTATCCTGATGTCTAGAACGACCCCACGTATGGCAAGGGGATAAAAATATCATTGATGTAAATCCAGAAATTTGAAATCCGAATTATTTCAATAGGAACCTATGTAAAATGTAGTGTAAAAAATACTCATTAAGCAATGAAGAGGTTACTGACTCTCAAGCATGAGAACAACGAAATTACATTGTGTTATTGTGGGAAATACAGCACGTACTGTTAAGAAAGGTAGTTGGGTGCTTCAACATTGTTTGACACAAAGTTTTTTGTACATACTCAAATTCACAGAAAGTGTGGTGTAATAGTACCAAACACTTTTGTGTCCCTTTGAATTGCAAAATACGTAGAAAATATTCAAGTAAAATTTTGACACTATTTGGACCTTGTGTTTGCAATCAAGTTGCTATAAATTTCTAACGTTTCTAACTAACAACTAAATTTTCAACATTTTTTAAAGATAATGGAATTAAAAGGTGAAAGAATCTTATATCTGAATGCCAATCGATGTTGTTTCCATTTTAGTACTGAAGTTAAGAAATACATTTGTTCTTGAATATTCGCATTCATAATCATAAATAATGCTTTCCATTCATTTGTTGACAATTTCCCTTATGGTTATTTGCAGTCTTTTATTCAAATAACGATTAACATTTCCTCCGTCACGGACATGACTTCTAGCCCATGCGCTGACAGTTACCGAAATCGACAGGATGTCTTTAGCTACCAACTGCATGTTATAACAATTGTGTCAACTATCAACTGAATGTAATTTTTAACATGAGAAAGAAGTTGCATGCCGGCGAGCATTGCTGTTGTCTTCTTAGATACACCGACCGGGAGATCCTAGGGCACGAGACCTGACCTGACCACGGAGGCTTTTTGACATTGATTACGCGGCTTGGTCGAATTTAATGACTGGTTGCAGGAGAATTCTAGTGGCCAGGTAATTTGATCAGTACCAGGCAACTGCAGTTAACTCTGCCCAGGCAAATGCAGGCAAATCAGTGCCAGGCAAATGCAGGACACTCTGCGAGATAACAGGAGACATTAGACGCTCGCGAACCTAGTGGCCCGACCTATCATACACTTCGTACTTGTAATCACAATAGTTATAAGTTTGAAACATTTTCAGTTTGCTTACGTTTCGCAGAGTAATTGAAAAAAATAATATATAAAAATACCATAGTAATCGATCCGCCCGGAAATAATATATTAAGAATGAATCCATGAAGATGCGTGTAATGCGACTGCGGGAGGGAAGCGTAGGCGAGAGAGAGGCCAGCGCGGGCGCCGAGTGTGTCAGGCGGGCGGAGCACGAACCCGCGGCCCTCGTTGGCCGCGCCGCCGCGCGCTGGCCCCTCGCCCATCGGGGCGCGGCGCGCCGAGGCCGCGCGCGGCCGTGACGCAACCACGAGGGCGGCGCCCCGCCGCGGATGCCACGAGGCGGCGCGGCGCGGCGCGGCGCGGCGCGGCGCGGCGCGGCGCGGCCGCGGCGCGGCGCGGCCCGGCCCCCAGGGACCCCCGCGTGGACGCCGCGCCGCTTCACCTTTTGATCGGCTATTCGGCTTCCAAGGTCACGAGTCGCCTGTCTTTGGCTGCTTCCAGGACGTTTTTTTAGTTGTTTTGGGTTCTTTTTTCCATCTTCCCCGCTCAACCCACTCAACGTTGGTCTCTTTTTTTTAAAATTTGTTTCTCTCTTCATTCTTCTTCTTGTCCTTCCCAAACTTTCATTTCATTCCTCTTTATCTCCATCTAGTCCTTTTCACTTTCATTTGTTCCTTCTTCGTCTTTTACCTATTCGATCGCGCTTTTTCCCGGTACGCAAACTAGTCCGTCAACATACTCTTCAATGCACATTTCTTGTACTACAAAATAGAGATGAAATGTTTATACCTGCCATTTCTTATTTCGTTACTTGTTAGGATCCATATTTTTAGCTACTGCGCAACTTTTCCTCCATTCGCTGGAGATACTCTTTGTTAGGACACGTGATATTTTTTGCGCACAGAAGCCTTTAGTAGTCTGTCCTGTTATGTTTCGTGCAGATAAAAAGAAAAAGGCTTCGCTTAAGAGTATTGACGGTGGCACATGTTCAAGGAATGAGAGGCCACTAACTAGCGTTGATGTATACCGATCAATGCAAAGACCAGCAATAAGAAAATCGTGATGGCGTTTACACTGCACGCATTCCTTTCATATGGAAATTAAAGAATGTACAAGCTACAAATTCATTTATCAACACCGCTATTACATTACCACTATGATGTAATAAACCGTTGTGTTAAACGAGAGCCGGCTATAAGTTAAATATCGGAAGTTAGTTATGTTCTTTTCGTTACATCAGAGCCGGTCATTTATCCTTTCAGGTAACGAAGCGGATTCTTTCCTTGCTTTCATATATTTCATAAGTTCATTACATTAGTATATGAAATGCGGTTGCAGTATCAGATACGTTGAGCTAAGGCACGTGGCCGAAGCTTCAAGCGAAGACGCCTCGCCACTCGACTGCTCGCGTGACCCTGCTGCGCGTTGCACGAAGCGGTTACGGTTCCGTGACCCTTGAGCTGCAGCAACTCCAACTTTCCTCCTGGAACGCTCCTCCGCGCTATAGAGAGATTACTATAAGAAGGGGCCGCTTTGATTGCTACCACTTGGCCACTGCTGGGAATATAACTGCTAGTTATGTCCATGCGCTTGCTTTGTCAGTGCGTTTGTTCACAGTTTGCTCATTAATAAATGGCTGCATTACTATCTCTTGCAATGTCGTCTCCATGCATGACATTCATTTGTTTGTCGATATCTCAAAGTGGTCCCATCTTAGAATAACTCTTTATCAGGACGCATGTTGTCATCGCCGACACGTTACCGCAACCTTTATCAGCTGAAGGTAGATAAATAAGATCAATAGACTGCTCAGCACACTTCTTCCAATACTTGACTTTTCTGAACTATTACAAAATTATGAATAATGATTTAGTAGATTATGTAGTTATTTCTTTTTCCCTCCACACAATCGCACGAAGAAAACATAGAACATATCATACATAGAGCAGGGTGCGAACTCACAGTCCTAATGCACAGTAGTCCACACCGCGATCTCTGCATTTCTTTGGTAGTTTTTAATATTAACTTACAAATGTTAAGATAAAAATCTCGAATAAGTTCACACGTAAACATCTACATTACAAATTTCCAATGCGCACAGAAATTGAAAGAAAAGTATGCAGCTTCCGGCCATAAGAGACATAGTTTCGTAAGGTACCCAAGAACGCATTGAGTACTTTTCAGTTTGATAGAAAAATGCAAATATTTGATTGTTTTATTCCGCCTATCCTCAAACTGTGCAAAGTGTCTCCGATGTTGGTATTTCACTGCCGAATTCGCTCAGTCGGAAGTGGGCTGAATTCAACGTTCCGTGCCGTTGATCAAGAATGAAAGTAACGATGAAGGAAAGATGCTCCCAAGATTATATCTGTGCACGAGCCATAAATACGATTACGTCAACACTTGGGGCGTGTGTTTAACTTTCGTTTATCTGTGTTACGTGCCTCGAGTTAATGTAAGGGAATGTGTTGCGAAACGTTTTCGTTCATGGAGAAGATTCGACAATCCTAAACGTTTTCAGTTAAAGCCAGGATAGAGACTTTTAGGTATTGTTGTTTCCAGCGAAGGTTTTTTTCTATGTATTTAATCCTGACATACAATTTGTTCTTTAGGAACAAATATTTATGTTAAAAAAACTGACAAAATAACACAACGACTGTAATAACACAATAGTATACAGGGTGATTCAGTCTTCGTTGCACATACAGGACCCGGTGATAGAGTACACTAAGTTATTCATGAGTGCAAAAGGAAATAGTGTAAACTGTATTCAAATTTTGAAAAAAAAAAAAGGTTTTGTCGTTGGACATTTTTTGCAAGAAAGTTAGCTCAAATATTGCAATAAATATTGCTGCCAGTTGCTATTATTTTCTATTGATCAAAATAATATGAAAGGAGAGAGAAAAAATATTATTTAAGTGTTATTTAACACATTTGCGTATAGAGCCAAAAATTCGCATTTTCACCTCGTCTAACAGGGGCTCTACAAGGGTTCAAAATGGCCTCGTCCTGCGTGAATGAAGGTAGGCATCTGTGCCGCACGGCCTCCGTGACGCGCACAACTTTGTACGGGTTGCACTACCTTTATTTCTGCCTCCACGCTTTCATGCGCCGAAGGAAGGTCATCACTATCCTCGACTTCAGTAGCTTAAATGCGGTCTTTCATTAACCTCCAGCACCTAAAGCGTTGGGAGTCCCCGAGCTATAAAATTCAGATACTGAACGCCTCTTAATCGCTCGAGTAAGAAGTGAGGATCGAGGATAAATTCATACACAACTCCAACCGAAACATTTACAGAAGAAATGAGTAATACAGATGTTTACGTGTAAACTTTTTTAAATATTTATTAGGCTCCCGCGGCCGGAGTCATTTGAGTTTTGGCTTAAAGCCGCGTTTTGGCTTAGAAGCCACGTCTCAGTCGATCGAGCTGACGGTTTCGACCACCATATTGTGGCCTTCTTCAGAGCGATACTGAGCTAGTATAGCTCTGGAGAAGGCCACAACATGATGGCCGAAACGTCAGCTCGATCGACTGAGACGCAGCAACCCCGGATAGCCAGGAATCAAACTTAACCAAGGTTTTTATTTTCATATTTGCACGTTCTAAATATTATTAACTACCTAATAAACGCAGAGACTGCGGAGCAAACTACTCTGCATTATGGCTCGAGTTCGAATTCCATACAAGATATGTAACTGTGTTTTCTTTGTGCGATTGTATGGAACGCAAAGACTAATCACTACGTATCTCCTATAATGGACAAAATCATTATTTATAATTTTATAACAGTCCAAGAAAGCCAAGTGCTGGTAGGAGTGTACTTGCGCAATCTGTTGATTTTTTTGTTGATGTTATAATCATGCGTTAATCTATTAATATTATGTATCTATATTAAAATGAATCGTTACGATAAGTATGTCACAACCTGTGAGAGATGTATTTTTCGTGCACAGTACTGAATTAAAGCAAAAGAACAGATGTCTGGATAAAGAAGTTCAACCGTAAGAAGAATGAAAAAGCTGTGTTAGAGAAATTTTTGAAATATGTGAGTTCGAAAGATGTAACGCGACAATCTCGACGTGTGTAACAATGCGCATGCGACAGGTTCCAGTGATGGGTTTTCGGTTGTTGGCGCATGCCATTGTCACGGTTTTTTCGTTTGTGACAAATGTGTAAAGAGCTTAGACTTTACTTCGATTTCTCTGCAACCACCTTAAACGAATTCGTCTTTATTATACAATAATCACGGAAATAATGAATAATGCAATATGTATAGTAGAACTACTATAACATATTATTATATGCTTTATTTTTAACTTTTATGCTCACGAAATGTAAGATGTAGGGAATAAACAATCAAAACTGTTTAAGATTTGACTGTTATGAAATATGGAAGATATATTGTTCGTCACAAAAAAAACAAAAACTTTTTACTATAGACGTGCCTTAAATGTCGCATTCCTAATCTAAACAATAGTCACATTGCTTTAATACTCGAAAATTGGGAGTTACATTACAAGGCTAATAATTTCTCTTTGGGGATACAGGTTTGTATCTATAAACGTAATCTTTTGATACGATTAGATTTCTTGTACTGTGTTTCAATTATGACACCCTTACGGCAGTAAAAATGAAGTAAAAAATACACAGAAGTTCATTAAAAGCGCTTAGATAATGTCAGTTGTTTTCAGTTCCAAGTTATTATCAGGGACATCCGTAAAGTAAGGTTACAAAACACGTAGCTCTTCCAGGCAAATGTATTTTTCGCAATTGGTACAACTATTGGGCAGGAAAAAGCTTGCTGAAGCTGAGAGAAGTGCTAATGAATGTCAGTAGCGTCCAGACTGTGGCTTTGGTGACGGTTTAAGACAGTGTTGTCAAGGTTGATGCCACGAGCGGGAGTCCGTGGCACGAGTGCCATCGACGAAATCGCCTCTTCACGCAGTTCCCTGCCGCAAGAGAGAACACCTATTGTAAAACGGCGGGGTTACTAGTTTCCTCTCGCGACGCTAGTGGCGCAGAGAAGCTCGTGGCATGGCACGGTGCCGCGAGGCGTGCCACTGCCACCAGTAGGAGACCTTGACACCACTGGTTTAAGATGAACGCTCTTCTTCCTTCTCCCGCCAAGTGCGACGTGTGCGTTGTATTGCGCTGCATCAATGTCAAGGACGTCAGCGCCGCCGCGATTCATCGCGAAATCGTTTCAGTTTATGGGGAGGACTACTGTACAACTTGCGTTTGCGTTCGTTAACTAAAGTTTGCGTCTAAACGTAGCCTGTTCCTCCCGTCGCCAACTCTTATCCTCTTATTAACAGAAAGCTTTTCCTTAACTTAAGAACCACCCTACACTTCGTATATAAATTGCTAGTCCTCCCTGCAATCACGTACGCAGCACCGATATGGGGAGGTGCTCGACAATAAAACAATCCAAACACTACAAAATAAAGTCCTCCGCATTGCTTTAAATGCTCCATGATACATTTAAAATGCACAAATCCACAATGATTTAAAATTCCCTCCAGTCGCCCAGGTCATCACCCGCCTCTCTGAAAGATTCTTCAACAAACTTCATAACCTCCCTTTTCATCCGACATTCTCACTAGGAAAAAACACTCAGCCTCATCTAAACCGCATAGCGTCCAGGTTTCCCAAAGACAAATTCCGTCCTCTGTAACTCCAATTCTACCTCCACATCATAGGTCTCGTTATCTCAACCATTCACCTACACACAGCAATATCTCCTAAACACCCCACCCTGATTTCCCATTGAGGAGCCCAGTGGAATCATCCTCCTCCTTATTGTTACTTAGTATTATTGTGTGCATATGTACCGAATATATACCAAACTGTTTTGTAAATTGGCTATGTACGCTGTATTAGAAAATTATTTAATAAAAAAACGTGGTTCTGATGTCTAGTGGATACTTCTCTGCTTCGTTTGTCTTTAGAATGGATGTAAATTGCAATTATAAGTTGAATAAATCACAAACATTTTAACTGATCCATTCATTTTTGCCAGTGAATAGATAAGTATTTTAATCACAAAATTTTAACAATAAATTGAAGATAACACAGTTACGACCTCGTTTTAATAAAAAAAGCCTTTGTTACTTCTTCCGATTTCTATCTAACACGATTTCGCGTAGACTGTTCCTGTATATTCTGCGCAGTTTCCCGTTCAAGCCTTGAATATAAATGAATATCATTGCTATTTCACTAATTATGTGATTATCTTCAAAGCAAACATGTTAAAATGTTTATTGTAGATATTTACAAAACAAGGACGTACGATATAATCCAAGTAAAAACGTTAAAATAGTAAACGTTTGATACAGAAAATACAAATGTCAGACAAATGCAAGTATTTGAATGAGCAGAATACTTATCAAAACTCTACTTTTCTCTGGCGGAGAAGCTTACTGTGTATTCTTCAAAGCCGAAATTCATAAATATTTTGAAATCTAAATTGCGAAGATTGGTGTATTGCTTCGGACAAAGTTTGCTAAGGACGTTCGAGGTTCGCACTTTTAATGCGTGAAAATTTTTTCAGACGTTTTGTCAAGACGTTCCTGAGTCACT
This sequence comes from Acheta domesticus, assembly GCA_031308135.1. Taxonomy (NCBI): domain Eukaryota; kingdom Metazoa; phylum Arthropoda; class Insecta; order Orthoptera; family Gryllidae; genus Acheta; species Acheta domesticus. Next base: position 2,800,441 of record JAHLJT010008756.1, read on the forward strand.
GTTTCCCAAAACTTTCGTCGTTACGACACGGCGAAACGTATAATTTACGAGCCATTTTAACGGGAAACGATTTAGTGTGGAGAATGAGAAAGCTGACGTTTCACTTTTTTCCATTCCGGTTTCGGTTTTTGTATTCTGTGTTTATACGGTCGCTCTTTGCTGCGTATTTTCGTATTCACGTGGTTCTTCCGCGGGAGGAAATACAGCTACGGTAAAGGCAGCTCTCTGTAGACAGTGGCCTTAAAAAAAGTAAAACTTCGTATTTCAGTAAACATATTTATGTATTAAAAGAATTCTCTGACAGCACGCATGCTGTCAGAAATTTCCATAAACCTTATTAAAATTCAGAACGTTGAAGTCCTTTTCTGCAGCGTTCAAGGTTATCAGTGACGCTCGATCGTAAAGCAGTCCCATGTGCCTACCGTGTGTGGAGGTTAAAATCATAAAACTACTACTTTTAAATCAAAATTCTTATATTAGACAGGGAGAAACATACCGTGTACTTATACAGCTGTAATTTTCGGTACATGAGTAGTGTGTAACAGCGATCTTTCAGCACTACAGTACTATCATGACACAATTTTTCTTTTACGAGCGCCGAAATGAGTAGTTAAGTGGCATTTATGTACTCCACTTTAGTGTTGTATTGTTCACTTCTAGACACAAAAGAGCACGTTCTCTGATAGAGTTACGTCACATGTTGACTGAAGGACGTTGAAAAGCTTCCAGGTAAAGCGACTTCCAGTTTCCTGGCTTCGCAAACTTGGATAGTCGTGAACTGGAGGTAGTTATTCTAATTAAATTACACGTGCAGTGTATAGGAAGTAACAGGAATCCGCTCCTACATCACCCCTCAAGATTTGAAAATGTTGCCACGCACGGCTCCATAGGCTTCGCGGCTACGAGGAACTTTTCTATGTAAATTGAGGATACTGGGCAATCTAGTTCTATTTCTGATACTCCTACGAAGGATAAAACCAATGATTGATTTAGTATGTCACCATATGTTTTTTAAGTTTTTGATGCTGTGAGAATAAATTTATGCCGTAAGAAATTTGAACGTGTGCTCATTGCAGATCATTTATAACCCATTTTCCTCAAACGATACGATTTAAACTAAATAATTCTTGTTTATTGTTAGTCATCTTGCATAATCAAAGAATCTGTCATGACGTGTGGCTTGTAACATGAACTGGACATCTATTCGCGGGATTACGAATGCTTGTTCTTCTAAGATACAGTAAGCACGAAGGGACAGATACAAACATTTTTTTTTCGCGTCTTCGGTATTTCGACGAATGTGTTTTAGAGTAAGTGTGTCCAGTGTGTGCAGGACGAATGTGTTGCCTTTTTTGTTGCAAGCTCCACCTTCACTCCCTTCACCCTTCATATCATCGTTGAACATTTTAAAGCCTGCTTTAACCTCCCTGTTATCGTTTGACGCTCCCTTCCCTCAGTTAAATCATTTCACAGCCTTTACCGACCCCCTATACTGCGATTTTTCTAAGAGCGACCCTGAAGGCCACTCAAATCCCATCTTCGCGATGGAATATGTCACGGCATTTCGCGTCTTTCTCAGTCGTTCCGCTAGATTTCGCACGATCGCGACCGTATGAAACAGTGCTTGCGATCATGCGACTTCTACCGGCAAGACCGAGAAAAGACGCAAATGCCGTGACATATTCCATCGCGAAGATGGGATTTGAGTGGCCTTGAGGGTCGCTCTTAGAAAAATCGCAGTATAGTCTCTCCATTCTTAATACCTCCGTGACTCGAAGGTACATTGCGAGTTCTCTCTTCTGCCGCTAGCGACTCGTAAGTCCATCGGGTAGAAAGGTTTGCTGGCGGGCAGGTGGCGCTTATGTCGCGGCTCAACGGTCCATTATCGAACTAATACTTCTCTTGGCATGCTGGCAGTCACACCTTCCAGACATACACAAATGTTCGTGCAGGAAGAAGACTGAGAAGGCATACGGTTATTAAGGTACTATACGGATGTTGAGATAGGTCCATCGTGCCATAACAGTAAATGAAACATCCTTAGAATCCCACGTTAGGGATGGGGAAAGACTTAACGAACAGACGTTACTGCTGCAGACAGAATGAAAGATGGCGGAGTCATTATGAAATGAAAGGCAGAGGAAACGCGAGAATTCTTATTGCCCGTCACACATTCCAATCTGGACGAGAGACCTTGCGGCTGCGGACGTCGAAGGATGCGGAGGGGTGTGGCCGGCGACGACGGAGGCGCGACAGCAAACCTCTTCGCGCTTGAGCCAGGCAGGCATTCGGACGCGCACTCCCCGAGGCAAACAGCGGGGTCCGCGGGTTGTACACACGCGCACCTGGAGAGCTCTTTGCGTTCGGAGCGGATGAATCAGCCGAGACGCGACGCGACGCGACGCGACGCGACGCGACGCGAGGCGGGTGAGGGAGGAATTTCGTGGGCCGCCGCGACCCCCCGTCGTCGCTGGTGAGGGGCTGCGCGCATCGCTGACCTTTCTCTGCCTCCGCGGCCCCGCGCATCGGCCCTCGCGCTGGGACAACACCGCATCGACACGAATTTAATGCGCAGTTTACGCGAATTTTTTGGCCAGATGGTGCACTCAAAATTGTGGTGCGCATTTAAATCGATTGACCATTAGATTCGAGTGCAAATTTGTTCTGTAGGGAATAATGGGTGATTCACGCTTATAATTTATTGTATCAATAAATTCATTTTGAATGTGAACTTTCCTTATTTCAGTGTTCAGTAATTTTCTTCTTTAACACTGTATCACCTAACATTAAGAAACGTTCAATTCTATGATCTGGAGATTTATGTTTACATTGCTGTATTACATACATTTAAATGAAATACCGTACCTATTATTCTGTCATGGGTTTGCATTACATTCGATATTAACCCCTTTTTTCATATTTTTAAGTTTCAAATATGGGGTGCGCATTAGATGCGCGTAAATATTTCGTACTGTACTCTTCGAGGCCAACCGGGTCCTGAAAGCTGCATGCAGGCAGTTAGTAAAAGACCGCCCAAATAGGCATTCAGTTTGCCTTTATATTGTGGACGTTTGTTACATAATTTCACTTTAACAAGAATTAGTTCAATCCAATATTCCCCTTTTTTATTCAAACACATTCATTCCAGCTATGCTTTTTTGGAGTTATAGATACTTGTTTCTCGGTGCGCGCTTGGCGCTCGAAGTGGCCTTCGCAATGAGCTTTCCACCTCCTGGCAAAGGATTTCACATTTCGGACGGCCCCGGTTGAAATCTGTGATGGGCAATACGGATTCTTCGGTTTCTTCTGCTCTTCATTCCCCCTAACTCCACCTTTCCATTCTGTCTGACGTTAACTCTTTCACCGTCCTGAAGATGGGCTTTAATGGATGTTTGCTTTATTGTTATTATATGATGGACATATCCCAACAATATGACACCGTGTTAATCACACGCTTCTCAGTCGTCTCCCTGCACGAAAATGTGTGTATATCTGGATCGTGTGACAGGCTGGCGCTTGTTGGGTGTCGCTTCTATCTTCTGAAAGGAACGTAGAGATAGAAGCCATTCGATATGTTGGTAATGTAATAAGTGTCTATTTGCCGAGAAACCAAAATCCTCCAGAAACGGGTTTTTAGAACGCACACCGTAACTGACTTACTCGATTTTGAACTTGTGTAATTCTTTTAAATGATGTGTACCGTGTCAACTGTAAAGTATAGAATGTGAAGGACTTCGAATATGAGTCGAAATCATCATTTGGCGGGTACTTCAACGACGATAAGCATAATGAACTAGTGAATGTGTGGCAATTCTAGAAAGACCTATATCTCAACTGTGAATAATGAATTTGATGGTGAAAGCTGTGATCTTATTGATATGTTGGTATCACTCAATTAAAACTCCTGAAAATAGGGATTGTCCACATTCGATATCCAACGAAATCGCAAGTGATGAACAGTGTATATAGTTTTATTTGTAAAGCATTTCCGGATACTATCATTTTAGGTGCCTTCCAATAAAAGAAATTTTATCCTGTTATCTCGTTATTAATGTTAAAATATTGTGATTTTATGGCAAAGTAGACTTATTAATACTATTTTCAGTCATTTATTTTATTTAATTTAACGTTTCGATTCTTATTGGCACCTTTTCAAAAAATTGTCTCTTGGTTTTAGGTTTGTAAAAGATAACATTTTAAAATCATTGGGTACCATTTCATAGAAAAAATTAGCAGTTTGCAAGATTTTAACATGTTTATCTCTATAGGCGCTCTAGTTATTTTGTTCTAATGACTTTTAATATTGACATTTTTTTAAAGTTTCGCGGCCCCAGCTCTGCATTTTTGTTCTTTCACACCATCCGTAGACTATCTCACCCCATGGAGAATTTTCTGTCATCTGAAAATACGATATTATGATAGTCATAGATTAAATTTTGGCCCTACATGGCTTACAATTTAGGCTAGGCGTTTATACCTGTTCACTTTACTCATTCAAATTTCTTCTGGGTAATGATTCCATGGCAGCCAAAATGCTGTAACATATTACTCACGGTCTCAGGACAAAGACATTTTCAGATAACCGGGAGTTCTAGCGCCACTACCGTGACACTTATCCAGGGATTAATCGTCACTGCGCAAACAACGATCCGCATATACTGCACCTTTA